>JANGZZ010000469.1:0-13861 GCA_026225955.1 Clarireedia paspali | reverse complement strand
TACTAAAATAATAAAAATATAAATTTAAATAAAGTTTCTTATAAACTTATAATTTAAAATTATATAAATAGTAATTTACTTATATAATATTAATTCTTTATAATAATAAGAATTTAGAATCTTAAATAAAATTCTTAATAATTAGTTTAAATAATATTTTTATTAATATAATCTAGTATTAATAATATTAATTATTATTAACTTATATTTTAATTAGAATAATATTTATTATTTTAATTATTATATTTACTCTTTTAATAAAGAATAAGAAATATAAATAAATAAAAAGTAATATAAAATAAATTTAAAAGTATATTTTAAATATTTAATAAGTTATATATTTAGTATATTGATTTATAGAATATAAGTTTTGAAATTTAATTAGATTATTATTACTTGAAATATTTAGTTTAATAAGAATATTATTTATTTTAAAGTTATTAAGAAATAAAAATTAGTTTTAAAAGAATTATTAAATAATTTTATTTAAGCTTTTAATATAAATATTATTGAAAATCTAAATAAATTAATATTAAAAAGTAATAATATTATTAAATTTTAAATATTTATTAAAAAGATTACTTTAGAAAATATTAATAAATAGAATTATTATAAGTAGATTTTAAAAATAAAGAAATCTAATAATAATAAATAGATATTTTCTAATAATATTTATTTTAAAGATAATAATTTATATTTAGATAATAAGAAAAATAGTTTAAATATATAAAGTTCTAATAATTAATTTAAAGATTAAAAAGATAATAAAACTTTAATTATTCTAAATTAAATTTAAAATATAAAAATAATAAATCTTATTAATAATAAATAAAGTTTAGAAAAAAATAGAATAGAGAATTTAGAATTAAATATTATTATTTCTTTAAATTTATTAATAATTAAGAAAGTTATTAAATTTAGAAATAAAATAAACTTTGAATATACTAATATAATTAATATATTTTATAGAGAATATAAAAACAATTTAGATAAAAAATATTTAAATATATATCTTTCTAAATTAAAAATAAATTATATAATTTTATATATATATTATATAATAGTAACTAGTTATATAAAAGAAATTAGATTAAATTTTACTTTGAAAAATCAAATAATAATTAATTATTAAATATATTAATAACTAAATTACTATTTAAAAGATTAAGATTTATAATTAAGATTTTAATAAGAAAAGTAGATAAAATTAATAAAATTAATTAAAACTTATTTACTTTTTAATTATCTAATTTAACTATTATATTAAAATAAAAGAGAAAAAATTATTTTTAATATAATAATAAAATTATTAATACTTTTATTAATATAATTATATTTTAACTATTTAAATAAAGTATTAAAAAGTTTAATAATTTTTATAATATATTTTAATTTAATTAGTTAAATATAAATAAAGATAAAGAATAAAAAAACTTTATAATACTTTATAATATAATAATAATAATAATTATAAATAAATCTAAGAAACTTATAATAGAATTATTATAATTATTTAAAATTTATAAAACTTAAATATTTAAAATATTTAAATACTATTAAGATTTTAAAAATTACTTATTAAAATTAATATTTAAAACTAATTATAATAAAGAGATTAATAATTTTAAATCTTATAATATATAAAAAGAAGTTTTAAAAAACTTAATTATAATAAATTTAATCTTTTTTAAATAGATATTTATTTATAAAACCAATTAAGATAAATTTATTATTAAATATAAATTATATTTTATAATAAAAAGTAATCTTTAAATTAAAAGTATAATTAAATTAATATATATTATAATATTTATATTTTATTTTTTTTAGATAATTATAATTATAATTATTAAATTTGATTTTAAAATAAAATAATATAATATAATTAATACTTTTATAAATATATTATATAATCTAAATAGAGAATTAATTATATATTATCTTTTAGATAAATATAAAGTTAAAAATATAATTATAATTATTAACTATACTTTTTATAATTTTCAAGATTTTCTAATAATATAATTTAAAGATTTTATTAAAATATTAATTAGATTAAAAATAAAATTATCTTTAAATAAGTTTTATATACTAATTAATAAAGATTATAAAGTATTAATATTATTTTTTATAAATAATATCTAGATTATTTATAATAAAAGTTATAAAAAAGAAGTTAAAAGAATTATAAATAATATTTACTTTATATATAAACTATATAAAATAGATAATATTAAATAGTTTTTAAAAATATAAATAATTAGAAATTATATTTAAAAGAAACTATAATTAATATATAATATTTATATTAAGAAGATTAATTAGAAATTCAATTTTATAAAAAATAATCTTATAAATACTTTACTTTTAATTATAGAATTTAAAAAAAATAAAGAAGTTATAATAAAATTAAAGATTAAAAAATATTAAGAAAAAGTAAAATTAATCTTATATATTATAATTATATTATATATAGATATTACTTTTATAATTTTATAACTCTTTTATTTTCTAATTAATTTATTAGAAGATTATTTAAAAGTAATAGATTATTATATTAATTATTTATAAAAAATAAAATATCTTATTATAAAATATAATATAGATTATTTATTATAATTACTTATTATCTTAAATATATCTTTTACTAATAATAATAAAATAAAATAATCTTCTTCAAAACATATAATATTATTATATAAAAGATTAATTATTTAGAAAATATTAAAATAAAATATAATAATAATATCTATAATTAAAGCTAAACTATTTAATATAAAATAAACTATTAAAGAAATTATAATTATAAAAAGATTATAAAAAGAACTTAATTTAATTATTTTTAAACTTATTATTATCTATTATAATAATATCTAAATAATAAGATTAGTAGTAAAAGAAAATAAATAAATTTTAATTAAATTATAATATATTAATATTTAAAATATATAATTAAAATAAGAATATATAAAGAAATTATTTAATATTATTTATTTTCTTATTAAAGATATATTAACTAATAATCTTATTAAGAACTTTATATACTAATAATTTAAATATTTTTATATTTATTTAAATTTATAAGATATAAAAGATAAAATCGAGAAACTTAGTTTAATAATTAATAATCTTTAATTAATCTTTTATTTATTAATATTTTTATTCAATTTATAGTTTTAAAATAAATATTTATTAATAATTTATATTTAATATATATAAAAAAGTAAAATTAAATTAATTAATCTTTTGAAAAACTATTAAAATTTTTATTTAAAAAATTATTTTATTTTAATCCTTTTAACTTATTTTCAAAAACTCAAAGTATAATAATTAAAAAGTACTAATTATATTAAAAATATATTTTAATAAATAGATAATTTTATAAAATATACTTTAATAAATATAATATCTAGAAAGATATAATTTAATAAATAGATAATCTAAAATAATATAAATAAAAATATTAATAAGAATTCTAATATAGAAATATAATATTATAATATTATAAACTATATATAAAGTAATTTAAAATACTTTTTATATATTTTATAATAATAAGAGGATTTTAAATTTAAAATTAATTTAATTTTTAAAATTAATTTTTAAAAACTAAATTTATAAAAGTTAAAAGAATTTATTTTAAATTATTTTATTAATATTTAATCTTTACTTTAATTTAATTATTATTAATATCTTTATTTCTTTTATAAAGAATTTACTTACTATTAACTTTAAGATCAACTTAGTATATATTTTATATATATTTAAAGTAATTAATAATCTAGAAGTATTTAAAGAATTTAAAGAGTAAATAAAGTAATTAATATTATAACAAAATCTTTAAAAAGTAAATAAAGTTTATTTATTAGAAAAGTTTTAATTAAATAAAGTTATTAAAATATTTATAAAAACAAAAGTATTTTAAATATAAAAAGTAATAAAAGAGTATATTTAAGAAAAATAATAGAATGAATTTAATTTATTTATAAAATTAAAGTGAGAATATAAAGTAGAATCTTATTTATAAATATTATTAAAGATAATAATTTATATAGAATAATTAAATTAAAATATATCTATTATTCTAATATAAAGTATATAAAGTATATTATTATAAAAAAGACTTTAAAAAATAGAAAGTATATTAAAGTTTTTAATATAATAAAGATTTTATAAATAAATAATAAAAGTACTAAATAATATAAAAATATTATTATCTTTATTATCAAGTTTATTACTTTAATTATTAATCTCTTTTTTCTTTATATTTTCCTTTTTAACTCTATTATTTAAAAACTTATTATTAAAATCAATCTTAAAAATCTTTATTTAATATTAAAGATATATTCTAACTTTTATAAATTCTTAGAAATAAAGTTAATAAGTTTATTATAATAAAATTTAAAATATTATCTTCTTTAATATTCTTTTTTTAAATTTAACTAATAAAGTTTAAATAAGAAATAAAAACTCTTTTAAAATAAATTAATACTTTTTTATTTTATAAATTTAATATCTTTTAAACTTTTTAAAATATTTGTAATTATAATAAATATTTTATTTATTATTATAGAAAGTATTTTAAATATAAATCTTATAAGAAATAAAATACTTATCTTTATATTTATTTAAATTAAACTAATTCTACCATTTAATATAAAAAGTTTTAATTATAGATTTATTATAAAAGTTTTTAATAGAATTATTTAAAAGTATATTCTTAAAACTATTTATAAAATTAATTAAACTAAAATTAAAATAAGAATCTTTATAAAAACTTTAAAAAGTTTTAAATAATTTAGTAATATTATAACTAGATAGATTATTTATATTAGATTTAGAATAATAATTATTATAATTTAATTAAAAAATAATTAATAGTAATATTATTTAATCTTTAAATAAACTAATTAAATAAAACTTTTTATAAATAATTTTATAATTTAAAAAAAGAATAATATATTTAATAAAAATAATAAAAATATTTTATTAAATATAAATATTTATATATTATTTAATATAATTTATTACTAAATATAGAAAGTAATTAATAAATTAATTTATATATAAATAAAACTCTATATTAAAATATTTTAAAAAGATAATAGAATAATTATTTAAGAAAAACTTATTTAAACTAAATATAAATTATATATTTAATAAAGTTTTAATAGATATATTTAGTATTTTATAACTCTTTAACTTTTAAGAATAAAATAGAACTTTTATATAATACTATTTTAAAGAAAGTATAAATATCTATTTAATATTTAATATAATTATATTTGAAATAAAGAAAGAATAATTATAATAAAATATATAAGATTATAAAAATATAAACTTTTTATCAACTATTTAAAATATAAAATTATTTAAATCGATTTTTATAAAATTAAAAGAAGAAAATAATCTAGTAAGTCTCTTTAATATATTAATAAAAGTATAATTAGTATAATTAAAAGTTAAAGCTAATTATAAAGATTAAAAATAAAAAGAATCTATTTAAACTTAGTTATAAAACAATTAATAATTAAGAGAATAAGAAGATTAAGAAGATAAAATAAAAACTAAATTTATTTATAAGAATTAAATAATAAGATTTTAAATACTTTTATTAAATTTAATTAAAAATAAAACTACTTTATAATTAGAAAATATAAAATTTAAAAGTGAAGAGAATTAAACTTATTAATATTATTTTTATAATATATATCTTTAAATAATTAAGAATATATAAAGAACTAATTTTATATTACTTAATTATAAAGAGTATATTTAATAGAATATATATTAATATAATAATTTAAAGAGATATTTAATATATAATTATCTCTACTTTTATTCTTTTTATTTATATTAAAATAATTCTATTTAAAAGATATAATAATTATAATTATAAATATAAAAATTAGAAGAAAAATAAATAGAAAGTAATAATAATACTATATTATATATAATATATATATATTATATAAATAGAAGAAGTATTTTTATTATAAATATACTAGAAGTTTATTTTAAACTTTATTATTATAATAATAATTTATTAAAATTAGTTTTAATTAAAATAATAATAATAAAAATAATTATTTAAAATAAATAGTTTTAGTTAATAATTATTTACTAAATTAACTAAATATTTATAAGTATATTTCTAATAAATATTCAATCTTCTAATTATAATATTATTAATTAAAAGGATTATTTAATAATTATAAATAATCTAAATTATATTTACTAAAATAAAATTCTTTGAAAATCAATTAAAAGTAAAAGTAATTTACTAGATATATAAATTTTAAAAATAGAATATTAAAAATTATTTTATTTATTAATTTCTTTTCTTTTTTTAATATAATTTAAAATTATAATCTAAAAGATATATTATAGAAATTATTATTTAATTTAATAATTATATTAATACTAATTAACTAAAATAGCTAAATTAATAATATATTTATTATTTTATATAAAATTTAATAATATTATAATTAATTATTATAATTATATTAATAATAATTAATATTTTTAATTATTAGATAATTAAGAATATTAACTAAAAGTTAAATTAATTAAAAGTATTAATTAAAAAGTATTAGTTGAAAATATTATTTATTATTATTAATTAATATAATTAATATAATTCCCTTTTAATTAAGAATCTTAATAACTTTTATAAAAGAATTAAAGATTCTTAATTAAAAGAAAAGTAATTAATTCTTATTTTATTACTTTTAATCTTATTATAACTCTATTTAATTATTAGTAACTTTAATATAAAGATAATAATAATTTAATAAATATAATAATTAAAAAAAATAATAAATAAAATTTTTAAGAAATTAATTATTATATTTTTATAATCTAAATTATTATAAATAAATTATTCTAATATTTTTAAAATAACTTTATTTAAAAATAACTTAAATATAAATTAAAAGTCTATTTAGTATTAAATAATAAATAAAGATTTAAAAGGTAATTAATAATAAATAAATAATAATTAATATAATAAATATATTATATTAATTTAAATTAAATATAAAGCTTTATATATTAAAGAAAACTATTTATTTATATAAACTTTTATTTTCAAAGAGTATTAAAAGTATTTAAAATCTTTTTATTTTAAAAGCTTTAAAAGTATTTAAAATCTATTTACTTTATTATATTATATAATTACTTTTATAAAATTCTATTATAATTAAATATTAATTTCTAAATCTAAAGTCTTTATAATTATTATAATATTGAAAATAATTTATTCTTTATATAGTTATTTTAATTAAATTATATAATTATTTCTTGTTTATATATATATAATTATAATATTATTCTCTTTTTAAATAAATATTATCTTAATTATTTATATTTAGTAAATAACTTTATTAAAGATTTTAATTTTATTAACTAGTTTATTTTCTTTATTATACTTTTACTTTATTATATATTTAAATCTAATCTTTCTTTATAAAAAACTAAAGAATAAATTTTTTTAATTAAGATTATTAATATTTATAATATCGAAATATTATTATATTCAAATTATTATAAGAAAAATACTTATTATATTAAGAATCTTAATAATATAAATTATATATATTATTTTAAATATATCTATTTTTATTTATTCTATAATATATAATTTCTTTTAAAAGATAATTAAGATTATAAAGTTTTATATATTATTAATTAAATTACTTTAGTTTAATAAAAAGAGAAGTTAAATAAAAAAGAAAAAGAAGTTTTAATAAAAATAATATATTTATAAAAACAGAAAAAATCTTTTTATAAATATTATAAGAAAATAACTAATTATAATTTAAAATATTTAAATAAACTAAATACTTTAGAAAAAAAAAGAGATTAAAAGAAAAGTAAAGAGAAAAAAAATAATAAATAGAAATTGAAATTAATAAATTTAATTTTATTATAATTAAATTCAAAGTTTCTCTTCTTTTAAATATTATTAATTTCTTTATTTTATCTCTATTAATTTCTTTTTAAAGAGATCTAGATATTAATAATAAAATTTTATAAACTTTTTTAAATAATTTAGATTTTATTTAAGTTTTTATATATTTTCTAAATATAAATATCTTTTCTATTTAATTAAATAATAGATTTTATTCTTAATATATTTATAATTTAATATTTCCTCGACTTTATATTCAATATTTAAATTAACTAATTTAATTTTAAT
Organism: Clarireedia paspali; assembly: GCA_026225955.1. NCBI lineage: Eukaryota > Fungi > Ascomycota > Leotiomycetes > Helotiales > Rutstroemiaceae > Clarireedia > Clarireedia paspali. Next base: position 5,658 of record JANGZZ010000469.1, on the reverse strand, counting down.
AAATAATATATTTAATACTTTTAATAATATTAATTTGAATAATAGAATATAGAAAATTAAATATATTTTTATTATTATTAATAAATTTAATTTATAATTAACTAGTTTAATTATTTTATTAATTTTAAAGAGTTTTAGTTTTTTATAATCTAATTTATTATTTAGTCTTTTTATATTAATATTTTATTTAAAAAAATAAACTTTATTTTTTTTTAAATATTAATTCTATATTATATTTCAAGTTATAATAATTTATAGTTTATTATAAAATAAACTTAATATTAAATAATAATTATTTATATAATTTCTTTAATTTATTTACTTTTATAATATTTATATATTATAATTCTAAATTATATAGATATTTAAAAACTTTAAATTTAAAAAATAGAATTTATAATTATAATTATTAAATTAAAATTATATAATTAATAGAAAGTAATAAAAGAATAACTTTATCTATTACTTAATATTAAATAAATATTAATATTAATAATATTCTTTTAATAAAAATCTATTAATAGAATTTTATTAATAAAGTTATATTAATAATATTTTTAATAAAACTTTAAATAATAATTATATAATATTCTAATATTTTTAGATATTTTAAATAAATAAAATATTTAAAATAATAAAAAATAAAAGTTTATATAAATAAATAGTTTTTTTATAATATATAAAGTTTTATATTTAATTTAATTAATTAAATTCAAGTTACTATTTATATTTATTATTATAATTATAATCGATTTATATTATAATTATTATTAATAATAAACTTTATAATATTATTATATAACTTTATTATTACTTAGTAATCAAGATTCTAATTACTTCTATATAACTTAAAAGATAAATATTTATAATATTTTAAATACTATTATTACTTTTATATATTAAATCAATATCTTTACTATATTTAAATTAAATAGTTAAATTAGTATTTAGATTACTATTATTCTAGAAAACTAATAAAATATAAAAGATAATATCTAAATAAACGAACTATATAAAATTATAATCTTGAAAACCTTTAGAATAGCTTTACTAAATAAATATAAAGGTAATTATTATAAACTTGAAATATTTCTACTTTAAATCAAAATATATATTATCTTTAATTAAGATAAATTCAATCAACAATTTATAATAAATAACTAGACTACTTTGTATTTTAAAGAGAAAGTAATTAAATAGATTTAATTATATTTATAAGATTTTTTCAATAAAAAACTAGTAAATTATATATAATTTATTAAAATTATCTTTAACTTCTTCGAAGAATTTAAAATAGAAATTTATCAAGTATTTAATATTACTAATAAAAAGAGAGTTCTAAAAGAAAAACTTTATAAATTAATATAAACTAGATTGATTATAAAATATATTATCGAATTCAAATACTATATAAATATTATAAAATAAAGAGATAAAGTAGTTATAAATTATTATTATAGAAAGTTTAAACTAAATATTAAACTCAAGCTAGAAAGATCTATTAAATATAATAATTTAAATATCTTTATTAAAGAATCTATTTAAATAAATAATATATTATATAAATATCAATAAGATAAACAAGTTAAATAATTTTAAAAGAGTAAAGAATATTATAAGCCTAATTAATTAAAGAAATATAATAGTAATTATAATAATTCTATATAGATAGATATTATTATATTTTATAATAATCTTTTTTAAAAAAAAGAAATTGTAAATAAAAAAAGAAACTTTATTTTAAATATAAATTTTAAAGTTATTTAATAAGAGACTATTAAAAGAAATCTTAAAGATAGAAATTAAAAAATATTAAAAAAAGGAAAGAATAATTTAATATATTAGTAGAAAAAGATAATTAGAATATATTTAAATATTAAATTAGTATAATAAGTAAATAATTAAAAGATTAAAATAATAATTATATATTATTATTATAAATAATATATTATAATAATTACTACTTAGTATATTAGTTAAAGAAGGATAATATAAATTAATATTTTAAGAAATTATAAAAGAAGAGAAATTAAATAGATATATTTAAATAATAGTTAAAAGATATAGTATATACTCTATTATAAATAGATAAAAAATAGACTATTAAAAAAAAATAATATATAGAGAGTTAGAGTTTAAACTTATCTAAATCAAGTAATTAAATATTATAATTATACTAGAAACTTCGAATTTAAAATAAACGAAATTTATATATTAAAATATATAGATAGTAAATATTTCGGATAGAAATAGTTTGAAATAGAGAAGACTTATTAAAAGCTTTTTAAAACTAATTTCAAGAATATTATATTCTAAATTAAATAATACTAAGTTATATTTTAATATTTAAAAAAGATATAATTTTAATATTAGATTAGAAATAAAGAGAATATTTATATAAAATAATTGATTATATAATTTTTAGTAAAAAACTAAATATATTATATAAAATTAATAAATAAAGAAGTTAAAATATAATAAAATAAATTAATTATAGAACTTTATTATAAAATATTTTATATTAATTAAAAATAATTTATTAAATTATTTAGAATATTAGTTATAAAGTTAAAAATTAAAAAATTAAAAGTTATTTAAAAGTTAAAATAGATTCTTTATAAAATATATATAAATAAATAAATATTATAAATTATAATAGATTTAAAAATAATAGAAAATTTTATAATATTAAAAGTTATAATATCTATAAAATTATAAACTTTTAAAAAATAAATTTTATATAAACTTATATTTATTAATAAATAATTAATTAAAAAAATAAAATTATTTAATATAAAATATAAGAATTTATAATATAATTAAAATAATATTTTAAATAAATATAAATAAATTTAGTTTTATTAAAAAGATATTAAATAATTTTAAAAATATTATAATTAGAATATTATAATTTATATATTAATTAGATTAAATAAACTTTAAAGTTTAATAAATATAAATATAAAATAAAGTTTATATAAAGTTTTATAAAATTAATATTTTAAATTAAAAAGTAATAAGAAAAACTATATATATTAAAAATAAATAATATTTTAAAAATTAGATATTTAGTTTAAAATCTTTTATTAAAGAATATATTAATAAAATATTAGAAATATATAAAGATTTTCAAAGAAAAATTTTAAAAGAATATTTTATTAAAATATTAATCTTAAAATTATAAGATAAAATTAAAAAAAAACTATTATTCTTATTAATTATATTATTATTAAAGAAGAAGTTTAAATTACTTTATAAATACTTTGATAAAAATTTAATTAAAAGATTTATTAGAGAATCCTTTTTATTTATAAAAGTATTAATCTTCTTTATATTAAAGAAAAGAGATAAGAAAAATAAACTTATTATCAATTATTAAAAATTTAATATTATTATTATCAAAGATTAATATTTATTATTATTAGCTAGTAAACTATAAGATTGAATTAAAAAGATTAAATATTTTATAAAATTAGATTAATATATAAAATTCAATTTAATTTGAATTAAAGAAGATAATAAATAGAAGATTATATTTTATATTTAATATAGATATTATAAATATTAAATAATACTTTTCGAGCTTATAAATATATTAATTATATATATAAAGTTAATTAATAATTTATTAAAAAAGTATTTTAATAATTATTATATAATTTATTTTAATAATATTTTAATCTTTATTAAAACTTTTAAAAAATATATTAAAATTATATAAGAAATTTTAGAAATTCTTTAAAATATAAATATTTTATTAAAACTATTTAAATATAAATTCTATATTATTAAAATCAAATTTTTAAAATATATTATTAATATTAATAGATTTAAGATAAGTTTAAAAAAAGTTAAAGAAGTTTTAAAATAAATATAATTTATTAAAATTAAAGAAATATAATCTTTTCTAGAATTTATAAATTTTTATAAATAATTTATCAAGAACTATTTGAAAATTATAATATTATTTATAAAGTTAATTAAGAAGAATATAAAGTATAAATAGAGTAGTATAATATAATAAGTATTTAATATTTTTAAATAAACCTTTATATATATACTAGTTCTAATTACTTTCGATTCTAAATAATTAATTACTATTAAGATAAATATATTAGATTATATATTAAGTATAATCTTTAGTTAACTAGATAAAAATAGAAGATTATAATTAATAGTATATTATTTTAAAAAGCTATAATTAATAAAGTTAAATTATAAAATATATAATAAAGAGTTATTAACTATTATTAATATTTTTAAAGAATAGAGAGTTTATTTTAAAGAATTTAAATATATAATCTAAGTTTATTTAGATTATAAGAATTTAATATACTTTATAATAACTAAAGTTCTAAATAAATAATAAGTATAATAAATAGAAATATTAGTTATATATAACTTTAAGATATTATATATCAAAAGAAATAAAAATATTAAAACTAATATATTTAATAGGAAATTAGAATATTTAGAGAATAAAATATATAAATTATATATTATATTTCAAAAAGAAAAGAATTTATTAATATTTAATATAGTCTAACTAGTTATAATAATATTACTTTGTAATAACTATTTAGAGAAATAAATATAAAAATATTATAAGAATAATTCTATTATAAAATAAATATTAAAACAATTAAATAAAGAATTTATAGTTAAAAACAATATTATCTATTTTTATAGAAAGATATATATTCTTTTAATATTAATTAAATATTATATTTAAAAATAATATAAGTTACTAATTTATAAATATTAAAGAATTGTAAAAATATTTATAAAAATTAAAGCGAATTATTATTTCTTATAAATAAGAAAGATAATTAAAAAAGTTATTAGAAACTATAATATTTATATATAAAATAAAACTTTATAATATATTTTATATAATTAATTTAAAACTCTAAATATATTTATTTAATTATAAAAGTTTATTATATAAAACTTTATAATTAAATTATTATATTTAAAAGATCTAATTATAAAAGTAATATATAACTTTATCCTAATAATTATAGATTAATTAATTAAATTTAAATATATAATTTCTTATAAAGAAAATAATATAATAGAAAATTTAGTATATATTTTCTTAAAAATAATAGTTAATATATATAGAGTATTATTAAAAATAATTTCAAATTATAATAAACTCTTTATATTAAAATTCTAATAGATATTTATAATACTATTAAGAATTAAAAGAAAACTATTTATAATATTTTATTTATAAATAGATAGTTAAATAGAATAATTAAATTAAACTTTAGAATAGTATTTATAATACTATAGTTATTATAAATAAGATAATTAGGTAGAATTACTATTATTTATATAATTTATATATAATACTTTGGAAATAGTAATTATAAATATAATACTAGTTTATATTAACTTTAAGTTCGAACTAAGAATATATAATATATAATTAATAAACAAAGTAAAATTAGATATAAATATTATAAAAATAAACAAACTAAAGAAATTATATAAATAATTATTATTAGATATTAAGTTTATTTTATAATAAATAGTAAATTACTATAATTTAAAGTATAATATAAAACTAATATTTAAAAAAAAAGATAAGATTTATCTTTTTAAATAAAATATTAATATAAAAAGATTAAATAATAAATTAAATTATAAGAA
>JANGZZ010000468.1:0-13895 GCA_026225955.1 Clarireedia paspali | reverse complement strand
ACCTGATATTAAAAAGAATGCCCTTTTGAAATCGGGAGGAAAGAAAAAGTGAGAGAAATAACTGCTGAGGGACTTAGCGTCAAAGAAGCAGTACAATCCGCTTTAAAAGAGCTTCATGCAACTGAAAATGAAGTAGAAATCACCGTGATTGATGAAGGCAAAAAAGGTTTTTTGGGCCTGTTCGGTTCAAAGCCTGCAAGGGTGAAAGCCGTTAAACGGCCGAATCCCGCAGAAGAAGCGCATCGCTTTTTAATGGATGTTGTCAGAAACATGGGCGTGGACGCCACTGTCGAAATGAAGCAGGACGGGAAAAATGTGACGTTTCAAATTGAAGGAGAGAAAGTGGCTCTTTTAATCGGAAAACGCGGACAAACCCTCAATTCCCTGCAGTATTTAACGCAGCTTGCGGCAAACCGCCATGCCAATCACTATCTGAACATTACCGTTGATGCGGAAAACTACAGATCCCGCCGCAAAGAGACCCTGATTCAGCTCGCTCATAAGCTTGCCCATCAGGCGATCCGGACGAGGAAAGAGGTTCCGCTCGAGCCGATGCCTTCCTATGAACGAAAGATTATCCATGCTGCACTGGTCAGCCAGCAGCATAAGATCAAAACCTACTCTGTAGGGGAAGAACCGCACCGTCATTTAGTGATTGCGCCTAAATAGAAAAACCCCGCTGATAGTCAGTCAGCGGGGTTTTTTCTGTCCCCGGGAGGACTTAGATGAAGCGGGATTGGAAATATTGTTATTAACATGTGGATAAGTTAAAATAATAGGTAGCTGAATGTGCGGAAAATCAGACTGTGGATAAATTGAACTTTTTTCCTTTCAAATAAGAAACAACTGTGATATCTTATAAATTTGACTGCGTATTTAATAGAACATGCCATTATAGATTAATTTTGAAAGAAGCGGGGTGAAACGCATGGATTTCGATACGATTGCGGCGATATCCACACCGATGGGAGAGGGAGCGATCGCCATTGTCAGACTGAGCGGCGATGAAGCCATCGCGGTTGCTGACAGGCTTTACTCAGGACCTTCCGGAAAAAGACTGCGTGACGTTGAGAGTCATACCATACATTATGGACATATAAAGGACCCTGATACAGGCCAGATCGTAGAAGAAGTGATGGTGTCTGTATTAAAAGGACCAAAAACATTCACTAGAGAAGATATTGTTGAAATCAACTGCCACGGCGGTATTGTTACGGTTAACCGTGTGCTGCAGCTTGCCCTGAACGGAGGAGCCAGACTTGCAGATCCTGGTGAGTTTACAAAACGTGCGTTTTTGAACGGAAGAATTGACCTGTCCCAGGCTGAAGCGGTAATGGACTTGATCCGTGCTAAAACGGACAGAGCGATGAACGTAGCGCTTGGCCAGATGGAAGGAAGACTTTCCAAGCTGATTCAAAAGCTGCGCCAGGAAATACTTGAGACACTGGCACACGTTGAAGTGAACATCGATTATCCTGAATACGATGACGTTGAAGAAATGACGCACAATGTGCTCGTTGAAAAAGCGACGTATGTGAAGCAGGAAATTGAAAAGCTGCTCCAGACTTCCCAGCAGGGGAAAATTTTACGGGAAGGCCTTTCGACTGTTATCGTAGGCCGTCCGAATGTAGGAAAATCCTCGCTGCTTAACAGCCTGATCCATGAAAACAAAGCGATTGTCACAGATATTCCGGGAACGACGCGCGACGTGATTGAGGAGTACGTGAATGTAAGGGGCGTGCCTCTCAGGCTGGTCGATACGGCGGGAATCCGCGAGACGGAAGACATCGTAGAGCGGATCGGCGTTGAAAAATCCAGACAGGTGCTTAAAAAGGCTGACCTCATTCTGCTCGTCATGAACTTCAGCGAAGCTCTTTCACAAGAAGATGAACAGCTGTTTGAAGCCGTCAGCGGGATGGATGTCATCGTCATTGTCAATAAAACAGATCTGCCGCAGCAGATTGATTTGGACCGGGTAAAAGAGCTTGCCGGAAACTCGCCGGTCGTCACGACGTCACTGCTCGAAGAACAGGGCATTGACCAGCTTGAAGAATCCATTAGTTCCCTCTTTTTCGAAGGGGCAGTCGGTCCAACAGATTTAACCTATGTTTCAAACACAAGACATATTGCACTGCTGTCGCAGGCAAAACGGTCAATCGAAGATGCTCTTGAAGCCATTGATGCAGGCGTTCCGATTGATATCGTTCAAATTGATCTGACGCGCACATGGGAGCTTCTCGGGGAAATCATCGGGGATGCTGTTCACGAAAGCCTGATTGATCAGCTGTTTGCCCAGTTCTGTCTCGGAAAATAAGCTCCGCGATTATAAGTTTTGCGATTGCGCTTTTTATAAATGAATTTTTTAAAGGAGGAACTGCCGTGGGATATCACGCAGGTGATTATGATGTTGTTGTCGTAGGCGCCGGCCATGCAGGAGTTGAGGCTGCTCTCGCTTCTGCAAGAATGGGTGCCAAAACGCTGTGTCTGACGATCAATCTCGATATGGTCGCGTTTATGCCGTGCAATCCGTCTGTTGGCGGGCCGGCCAAAGGAATTGTTGTCCGCGAAATCGATGCTTTGGGCGGAGAAATGGCAAAAAACATCGATAAAACACATATTCAAATGAGAATGCTGAATACAGGAAAAGGACCGGCTGTCAGAGCGCTTCGTGCCCAGGCAGACAAGTTCACGTATCAGCATGAAATGAAAAAAACGATGGAAAACGAACGGAATTTGACGATGCTTCAAGGTATGGTCGAGCGTCTGATCATGGAAGACGGCGAATGCCGCGGGGTCATCACGCAGACTGGTGCAGAATACCGCGCCAAAACGGTTGTGTTGACAACAGGCACATTCCTTAGAGGCGAAATCATTCTCGGAGAGCTTAAATACTCAAGCGGCCCGAACAATCAGCAGCCTTCTATTCAGCTGTCTGAGCACCTTCAGGAAATCGGCCTTGATATGGTCCGTTTTAAAACAGGCACGCCACCGCGGGTCAACAGCCACTCCATCGATTACAGCAAAACAGAGATTCAGCCTGGAGACGACGTACCCCGAGCTTTTTCCTATGAAACGACAAAATACATCACAGACCAGCTTCCTTGCTGGCTTACTTATACAAGTGAAGAAACGCACCGGATTATCGACGACAATCTGCACCGTTCGCCGATGTATTCAGGCATGATCAAAGGAACGGGTCCGCGCTACTGCCCGTCCATCGAGGATAAAGTGGTGCGCTTCAACGATAAGCCGCGCCATCAGATTTTCCTTGAGCCTGAAGGCAGAAACACTCAGGAAGTGTACGTGCAGGGACTTTCAACAAGCCTTCCTGAAGATGTGCAAAGACGCATTCTTTCATCCATCCCTGGTCTTGAAAAGGTAGAAATGATGCGCGCCGGCTATGCAATTGAGTACGATTCAATCGTTCCGACGCAGCTGTGGCCGACGCTTGAAACGAAAAAGGTGCCGGGACTTTTCACTGCAGGACAGATCAACGGCACATCCGGCTACGAGGAAGCTGCCGGACAAGGACTGATGGCCGGAATCAACGCTGCCAGCAAAGCCCTTGGCAAAGAAGAGGTCATTCTGAGCCGTTCGGACGCTTATATCGGCGTTCTGATTGATGACCTTGTCACAAAAGGCACGAATGAGCCGTATCGTTTATTGACCTCAAGAGCTGAGTACCGTCTCTTGTTAAGACATGACAATGCGGACCTGCGCCTTACAGAAACCGGCCATAAAATCGGTCTGATCAAAGAAGAGCGCTATCAGTCGTTCCTTCTGAAAAAAGACGAGATTGAAAAAGAGAAGAAACGCTTAAGCACCGTGATCATCAAGCCGAATCAGCAAACTCAGGACGTCATCAGACAGGCTGGCGGAAGCGAGCTGAAAGACGGCATCCGTGCTGCCGATCTTCTCAAAAGACCGGAAATGAACTACGATCATATTCACGCGCTTGTTCCGGCAGATGAAATTATTTCCGGAGAAATAGCCGAACAGGTTGAAATTCAAATCAAGTATGAAGGCTATATCGAGAAATCCCTTCAGCAGGTTGAAAAGCTCAAGAAAATGGAAAACAAAAAAATCCCTGAAAACATCGATTATGACGCGATTTCAGGGATTGCATCAGAAGCGCGCCAGAAGCTGAAAGAGGTCAGACCGCTTTCAATGGCACAGGCTTCGCGGATCTCAGGGGTAAATCCTGCGGATATTTCCATTCTTCTTGTTTATTTAGAGCAGGGCAAAATAGCCAGAGTGGCGAACGAATAGCATGCGATTTCAAGCATCAGAAAGGTTTTGACTATGGACATTTCGTTATTTAAGGCAAGTCTCGAAGAAAAAGGAATCACCCTGACAGACACGCAGCTTCAGCAGTTTGAGACATACTATGATCTGCTTGTAGAGTGGAATGAAAAAATGAACCTGACTTCGATTACGGAAAAAAAGGAAGTCTATTTAAAGCATTTTTACGACTCCATTTCCGCTGCTTTTTATTTTGACTTTACAAAGCCGCTTTCCATATGTGATGTAGGGGCAGGCGCCGGTTTTCCGAGCCTGCCGATCAAAATTTGCTTTCCGCACCTGAACGTCTCGATTGTGGACAGCCTGAATAAACGCATCACGTTTCTCGATCATCTCTCAAAATCTCTGAATCTGTCCGGTGTATCCCTTTATCACGACAGAGCCGAAACATTCGGCAAAAAGAAAGAACACAGAGAGTCATATGACGTTGTGACAGCGAGAGCGGTAGCGCGCCTTTCCGTATTAAGCGAGCTTTGCCTCCCGCTTGTCAAGCCGGGCGGACATTTTGTTGCGATGAAGGCAGCAAGTGCGGAGGATGAGCTTTTAACTGCAAGAAAAGCCATCATCACCCTCGGCGGAAAAACAGAAAATAAATATGCTTTTGAGCTGCCTCTTGAAGAAAGTGAGCGCTCAATCATCGTCATCCATAAGCAAAAACCGACACCTGCAAAATATCCGCGAAAACCGGGTACACCGAATAAACTTCCTCTTGAGTAGACAGGCTCGCCTGAAGACAGCGGGTTCTTCAGTGCAGCGAATCAGGAGGAAAGTTTGAATTGCATGCAGGAAAAAAGAGACTTGAAAGAGAAATAATATGATGGCAGTTTCTAAAGGTGGTGTAGGCTCATGAAGCATCCATTCTCTCGTTTTTTCGGCTTGGGAGAAAAAGAAGATACAGCAGAAAAAACAGCAGGAATAGATACAGAAGAAATTGATGATTCAGTATATGATGAGGTAAAGAAGATTCCGGTAGCGGACATCGTCCCGAACCGTTTCCAGCCGCGTACTGTATTTGCTGATGAAAAAATTGAGGAACTCTCTCTTACCATACACACACACGGCATCATTCAGCCGATTGTTGTGCGCCAGGCAGACGGCAACTATGAAATTATTGCCGGGGAAAGAAGATTCAGAGCTGTTCAAAAACTTGGCTGGGAAACCATTCCCGCCATCATCAAGGATTTCAACGATACGGAAACGGCATCTGTAGCGCTGATTGAAAATCTTCAGCGGGAGGAACTTTCTGCCATTGAAGAGGCCGTTGCCTATGCAAAGCTGCTCGAGCTTCACAATCTGACGCAGGAAGCCCTTGCACAGAGACTGGGAAAAGGACAGTCTACTGTAGCGAATAAGCTCAGGCTGCTGAAACTTCCTGATGAAGTGCAGCAGGCGCTGCTTCAGAAGAAGATCACAGAAAGGCATGCCAGAGCGCTCATTCCTCTTAAGAAACCTGAACCTCAAATCCTTTTGCTCACGGAAATTATGGAAAAGCAGCTTAATGTGAAGCAGACAGAGGACCGTGTCGTGAAAATGCTCGAAAAAACGGCGCCGAAAGCAAAAGCGAAACGAAAAGCGTTCAGCCGTGATACGCGCATCGCCATGAACACAATCCGCCAGTCGCTCTCAATGGTTGCAGACACAGGCGTCAAAATCAATGCCGAAGAAGAAGAGTTTGAAGAATACATTCAATTCACTATAAAAATCCCGAAATAAGCTCTCCTGCGTCCATTGCAGGCGGGCTTTTCTTTTGCGGACAGGACCTGATAAAACAAGGTTTACGGCCTATTGGCGCATTTTTTCAAATTCCTAAAAAGTTCAAACTATTGTCCATATTTCATGATAGAATAAAGAGATGATAGAGTTCATGTCTAGTGAATGAGGTGACACTGTGGGGAAAATTCTTGCCATTGCGAACCAGAAAGGCGGAGTCGGCAAAACAACAACTTCCGTAAATCTTGGCGCTTGCCTGGCTTATATTGGAAAACGGGTTTTGCTCGTTGATGTTGACCCACAAGGAAATGCGACAAGCGGTATTGGAATTGAAAAAGCAGATGTTGAACTATGTGTTTATGATATTTTAGTAGATGATGCAGATGTAGTAGATGTCATAAAGCCGACTGCTGTCGAAAATCTGGACGTTATTCCGGCCACGATCCAATTAGCGGGTGCCGAAATTGAACTTGTCCCGACCATTTCCAGGGAAGTCCGTCTGAAACGTGCGCTTGAAAAAGTAAAACATAACTATGATTATATGATTATCGATTGTCCGCCTTCTCTCGGGCTTCTGACAATCAACGCTCTGACGGCCTCTGATGCCGTCCTCATCCCTGTGCAATGCGAATATTATGCTCTTGAAGGGCTGAGCCAGCTTTTAAACACAGTAAGGCTTGTCCAAAAACATTTGAATACCGATTTAATGATTGAAGGCGTGCTTCTGACAATGCTTGATGCCAGGACCAACTTAGGCATACAGGTCATTGAAGAGGTGAAGAAGTATTTCCGCGATAAAGTTTACAGAACGATTATTCCGCGGAACGTGCGTTTAAGTGAAGCACCAAGTCACGGAAAGCCGATTATCATTTACGACCCGCGATCAAGAGGCGCAGATGTATATTTAGAATTGGCAAAGGAAGTGGTAGTGAATGGCTAAAGGGTTAGGAAAAGGACTTAACGCTTTTTTTACGAATATAGAAGCCGGCAAAGATGAATCTTATCAGGAAATCAAACTGAAGGATTTGCGTCCCAATCCCTATCAGCCCCGAAAAACATTTGCACCCGGTGCGATTGAAGAACTGAAGGAGTCCATCCTTCAGCATGGCATTCTCCAGCCGATTGTTGTGAGAAAAAGTATAAAGGGCTATGAAATTGTTGTCGGTGAAAGAAGGTACCGTGCGGCGAAAGAAGCGGAACTAGAGGTTATGCCCGCTGTTGTGAGAGAGCTGACCGAGCAGCAGATGATGGAGCTTGCTCTCCTTGAAAATCTTCAGCGTGAAGATCTGTCTCCGATTGAAGAGGCAGCTGCGTATCAGTCCCTGCTTGACCACCTGCACATTACGCAGGAGGAACTCGCCAGGCGGCTCGGCAAAAGCAGACCTCACATTGCCAATCATTTGAGGCTCCTTTCCCTTCCGTCAGCTATTCAGCAGCATATATCCGACGGTAAGCTCTCAATGGGTCACGGCAGAACGCTGCTTGGACTGAAAAACAAAGAGAAAGTGAAGCCTCTCGCTGAAAAAATCATGAAGGAACAGCTGAATGTCCGTCAGGTGGAACTTCTGGTGCAGCAGCTGAACGAGAACGTTCCACGTGAAACGAAAAAGAAGGCTGTCAGCAAAGATGTGTTTATTAAAGAGAGAGAATCCTACTTGCGGGAGTATTTCGGCACATCTGTCACCATCAGGCAGCAAAAGAAAAAAGGCAAAATTGAAATTGAATTTTTCTCAAAGGAAGATCTCGAGAGAATTCTGGAATTGCTTGAAGCGGAGCAATCATCTTAGGAAGCCATCTTGCCCATAAGGCGGCTTCTTTTGCTTTGGCTGACATACATAGAGCTAACGGAGTGATATAAAGTGGTTTTAACAGGAAGTTTGGTTAACGCAGCAGGTATTGTCGCAGGGGCCCTGTTAGGTCTTCTGCTCAGGAAAATACCTGAGACGATGAAACAGACCGTCATGGCTGGGATCGGTCTGTTTGTAATGGTATTAGGTCTTGATATGGCGCTTGAGAGCAAGCAGCTTTTCATTGTGATCATCAGCCTCGTGCTTGGAGCCGTCATTGGGGAAGCGATTGATATTGAGCAAATGCTTCACCGGGTCGGACGCCTGCTTGAACGGAAATTCAGCAGGGATCAGTCCGGAAATTTTGCGCAGGGCTTTGTGTCAGCCACACTTATTTTCGTTATCGGCGCAATGGCGATTGTCGGATCGCTTGACAGCGGTCTTAGACAGGACCATGACATTCTGTATACGAAATCCATGATCGACGGCTTTACGAGCATGGTCCTTTCAAGCACGCTTGGTATCGGCGTGCTGTTTTCGGCCGTGCCGGTCTTTTTGTATGAAGGCGGCATTGCCGTATTTGCCAATGTGATTCATCAGTATATTCCTAAGAGTTTGCTTGATGATCTTATTTCAGAAATTACAGCTGTAGGCGGCATCCTGATATTTGCTATTGGCTTGAACATGCTCTCGATTAAAGCGATCCGCGTGGCAAATCTCCTTCCGAGTCTTGCTGTCGTTGCTGTGATCATCACTGTGATGAAACTTGTATAATCTTATTGTATAGACCTGCTGGCATCCTTGACCTGGTTCAGCCAGGAGGTTTTTTTCTTTGGCGGCGCCGCGTTCATTTCGCGGTCAATGGATGCAATGCTGTCTGCAATAATCGAGGCCATCGACATTACAAGATGCAGCCTTGTGTTTTGAAGGACAAAAAACTCCATAAATCCGCTCACATTGACAATGCCGTTAATGTGGATGTCTCCAACTTCAGGGAGAACCTTGTTGACGCCTGCGCCCGGCTTGATCGGGCCAGCCCCAACCTGAAACGTCCCGACGCTTTTCAACCTGCCGAGGCATGCATCCACAGCCAAGATAAACGGCTTGTGAAAGACACGTTCAATCGCCTCGATGGTTTCTTCTAAATTAACCGCATGGACAGGGTTTGCCAATGTCCCGTATATATGAAAATGGCGCAGCCCTGCTTCCTTCAGTTTTGTTCCGACTAAAGGCCCCAGGGAATCGCCTGTTGAACGGTCTGTTCCGATGCACAGCACGACAACCGGTTTCCGGACAGAATGAAGGAGTTTCAGTTCAGCTGACAGCTGCTCGGCCGCATGTTCATCTTCATAATGGATACGGTCACGCGACGGTTTTAAAAAGCCAGGTTTAAAATTCATCCTTTCACTCCCTCATTTTAGTAGTATCAGTATACGGAAGAATTCAGAATTCTATACATGATTACGTGATTGCGGGAGTTTTAGCTCAGGACTGTCATTTCCTATGAAAAATTGCTAAAATAAATTTTATCTTAAAATATGCAGTCTTTTATCTTTCTTAAGAAAGGTTGATAAATAGTGGATTTTGCCAACAAGCTGATGAATAAAATGACAGATTCTTTTTTTAATGAAGATATGTGGCTCAGTGCCGGACAAGGGCTGCTGAAGATCATCGGGATTCTCATTCTTGCCTCCATCTTGATCAAGATCGGCAATGTGGTGATCGGAAAGATCTTCATGCTCCGCACAAAATCACCGCTCCGGATTTCAGAGCGGAGAGAAAACACCCTTGTTAAATTGCTGGACAACGTACTGACCTATCTTGTTTACTTCATTGCTCTCCTCATGATTCTTGAGACGCTGAGCTTTGATGTAAAGGCGCTTCTTGCAGGAGCGGGAATTGTCGGTCTTGCCGTCGGCTTTGGCGCGCAAAACCTTGTACGGGATATTATCACTGGTTTCTTCATTATTTTTGAGGATCAGTTTTCTGTCGGGGATATGATCCGTGTAGGGCAATTTGAAGGAACGGTTGAAGAAATCGGCCTGCGGACGACAAAAATCAAAAGCTGGACCGGTGAAATCAATATCCTTCCAAACGGGAACATAACGGAAGTGACAAACTTTTCGATCAACAACAGCGTGGCGTTTGTTGATGTCAGCATTGCCTATGAGGGTGACATTCCGAAGGCAGAAAAAGTTATTGAGGATCTGCTGCTTGAGCTTCCTGATAAATATGAAGAAATGGTCGCGCCGCCTGAACTGCTCGGCGTGCAGAATCTCGGACCTTCTGAAGTTGTGCTCCGGGTTGTAAGCGAGGTTCTCCCGATGAAGCATTTCCATATTTCAAGGGTGCTCAGAAAGGAAATTAAGATGAGGCTTGATGAGCACGGAATTGAAATTCCATATCCGCGCATGGTGATGTACTCAAGAAACGAGGAATCAAGGCCAAAAGAAAGGGTGACGGAATAGTGGATAAAGAGTTCGGCTTAAATGACGTTGTCGAAATGAAAAAACCTCATCCGTGCGGAGAGAACCGCTGGAAAATTATCCGAATGGGCATGGACATCCGCATCAAATGCGAAGGCTGCTCACACAGTGTCATGATTCCGCGCAGGGAATTTGCCAGGAAGATGAAAAAAAGATTAGTCAAACATGAAGAATAAGTTTTTCTAAAGGGAAAACACGGATTTACAAGCCGGTTTTCCTTTTTTTAGTGGAGAAAATACCTTTTCAGCAATCCGGGCCTCTCCCTCTTTAGCTTGTCATTTCCCTCGTTACTATCTATAATTGTTGAAGATTGGTTTAGAAACGAGGACTTGTCTTTTTTTTGTCCAGAAGATAAAACGCAAAGCCCTTTTTGACACGGGCCATTTATAAATATAGAGGAGTGGAATTCATTATGGCTTTAACAGCAGGAATCGTCGGTCTTCCGAACGTTGGGAAATCGACTCTTTTTAACGCCATCACACAGGCTGGAGCAGAATCAGCCAACTATCCGTTCTGCACAATCGATCCGAACGTCGGGATCGTTGAAGTGCCGGATGAACGTCTTCAAAAGCTGACAGCACTTGTTCAGCCTAAAAAGACGGTTCCGACTGCATTCGAATTTACCGATATTGCAGGAATCGTAAAGGGCGCAAGCAAAGGAGAAGGCCTTGGAAACAAGTTCCTTTCCCATATCCGCCAGGTAGACGCAATCTGCCACGTTGTCCGCTGCTTTGCTGATGACAACATCACTCACGTAGCAGGAAAAGTGGATCCGATTGACGATATCGAAACGATCAACCTTGAACTGATCCTTGCAGACCTTGAATCAGTAGACAAGCGCGCAGACCGCGTCGGCAAGCTTGCAAAACAAAAAGACAAAGATGCCGTTTATGAGCATGAGGTTCTGTTAATGCTTAAAGAGGCGCTTGAAAATGACAAACCTGCCCGTTCTGTCGAATTTACAGACGAACAGATGAAGATCGTAAAGCATCTGCACCTGCTTACAAGCAAGCCGGTTCTTTATGTAGCAAACGTTTCTGAAGACGAAGTGGCAGATGCGTCAAACAATGAATATGTGAAAGCTGTCCGCGAATTTGCTGCCGGTGAAAAAGCAGAGGTCATTGTTGTCTGCGCCAAAATTGAATCTGAAATTGCAGAACTTGACGGCGAGGAAAAAGAAATGTTCCTTGAAGAGCTCGGAATTGAAGAATCAGGCCTTGATCAGCTGATCAAAGCATCATACAACCTTCTTGGCCTTGCTACTTACTTCACGGCAGGCGTTCAGGAAGTGCGTGCATGGACGTTCAAAAAAGGCATGAAAGCACCTCAGTGTGCCGGTGTCATCCACTCTGACTTTGAACGCGGATTTATCCGCGCAGAAACGGTTTCCTATGAAGATCTGCTGAATGCAGGAACAATGGGAGCAGCCCGTGAAGCCGGAAAAGTGCGCCTTGAAGGAAAAGAATACATCGTGAAGGACGGAGACGTTATTCATTTCCGTTTTAATGTCTAATCCCGGGTTGCCTAAAGTCCATTTGTTTGCTATAATTTAAACTTGTGAGTAATTGAAATGTTAATTGCTCCTTGCCCGTTTAGGGCCGTTTAGACCAAAAGGAGGTGTAAGAGATGAATAAATACGAAATCATGTATATCATCCGCCCAAACATTGAAGATGAGGCTAAAAAAGCTCTTGTTGAGCGTTTCAACACAATTTTAGCTGACAATGGTGCGGAAGTTGAAGAAACAAAAGAGTGGGGCAAGCGCCGTCTTGCTTACGAAATCAACGATCTTCGCGATGGCTACTACATGCTTCTTCAAGTTGCATCACAGCCTGAAGCTGTTCAAGAATTTGACCGCTTAGCGAAAATCAGCGAAGACATCATGCGTCACATGGTAACTAGAAAAGAAGCGTAATTCATATAGATTAGATATCTCAGAAAAGGATGATTCTGATGATGAACCGGGTTGTTTTAGTCGGCAGACTAACAAAAGATCCAGAACTGCGCTACACTCCAGCCGGAGCGGCAGTTGCTACTTTTACATTAGCTGTAAACCGTGCCTTCACAAACCAGCAGGGCGAAAGAGAAGCGGACTTCATTAACTGTGTCGTATGGCGCCGTCCAGCCGAAAACGTTGCAAACTTCCTTAAAAAAGGCAGTCTTGCGGGCGTTGATGGACGTCTTCAGTCACGCAGCTATGAAGACCAGACTGGCAAGCGCGTATACGTAACCGAAGTGGTTGCAGAAAGCGTCCAGTTCCTTGAGCCTAAAAGCAGCGGTGGTGGAAACAGCGGCGGTGGCGGAAACAACAATTATTACGGCGGAGGCCAGGGTGGACAAGGCGGACAGCAGAATCCATTCAGCCAAAACCAAAATCAAAATCAGAATCAGCGTAATCAAGGGCGTTCGAACTTTGATGACGATCCATTCGCTAACGATGGAAAGCCGATTGATATCTCTGATGATGACTTACCGTTCTAAAACATACAGCTCTAACTAAATAAAGTTACGGAAGGAGGAAACAACTATGGCAGGCGGACGCAAAGGTGGACGTGCAAAACGTCGTAAAGTGTGCTACTTCACTGCACACGGAATCACTCACATCGACTACAAAGATGTAGATTTGCTTAAAAAATTCGTTTCTGAGCGCGGTAAAATTTTACCACGTCGTGTAACAGGAACTAGCGCTAAATATCAGCGCAAATTAACGATTGCTATCAAACGCTCTCGTCAAATGGCTTTACTTCCATACGTTTCTGGCGAATAATAAGATGAAAAAGGCAGTGAGGATTCCTTGCTGCTTTTTTTATTATTCAAAGAAACCTCTGCATGATTTGATTTGCAGACCGCGCTTCATTTAAAATAAGCTTGGAAGGTAAAAAAGAGGTGAATCTGTGAAACGGGTTAACGTACTGACAGAAGGCGCGATTCTTTTGGCGCTGTTTGCTGTCTTAACATTTATGACGCTTTATCTGCCGCTGTTCGGGGCGATTTTAATGTTCTTTATGCCGCTGCCGTTTATTTTGTACACGGTCAGGCATGGTTTAAAGCCGGCAGGCATTTTGACGGCTGCATCTTGTGCTGTGCCATTGTTAATTGGTTCTTTGTTTGCTTTGCCGCTGACCCTAATTTTTTCAATAAGCGGGATTGTGATGGGTCATTTCTACAGAAAAAAGCAGACAGCAGGAGCTTTAATAGCTGGAACACTTTCCTTTCTGCTGAGCTTTGTCGTGCTGTATGCTGCATCCGTTGCGTTTTTTCAGGTTGATCCTGTGAAGGAAATGACAGCTGCAATGGATGAAACCTTTGAAATGGCGAGATCCATGATGGCAGCAGTGGGACAGGAAGCAAATGAAGACGCAATTCAACAATTGGAAGAGCAGATGAAGCTCATAGGCTACTTGATTCCAAGTGTCCTTCTCTCTTCTGCTTTTATTTTCACCCTGCTCTCGCACGCCGCGGCCATTCCGGTGATGAAGAGACTGAATGTGCAAATGGCGAAGATTAAGCACTTCCGCGAGTGGAAACTTCCTTCAAGCATCGTCTGGTATTACCTCGGTGTAAGCTTTCTGATGTTTTTTGATCTTCAGGAAGGCAGCTTTCTTTTCATC
>JANGZZ010000467.1:0-13918 GCA_026225955.1 Clarireedia paspali | reverse complement strand
TTTTTTTTTTTTTTTTTTTTTTTTTTTTTTTTTTTTTTTTTTTCGCTTTTGCGTGAGTTTGGTTTTGATTGTGGTTGTGGTTGGAAGTAGGCTTCGATATTCGGTGGGTTTGCACGCTTGGGTTGGTATTTACGTTGCTTGCTTGCTTGCTGTGGTGAATATGGAACGAATGATTACGATTACCCCTCATTAGTGAGCAGTTAGATTCTCGGAAATAAGATAGGTTATCGTCTCATCATTCATCTGCAGGAGGTTGTGGGTAGAGTGATTTTACATGAAGGAATTCAAGCAAACAACTGATCTCTGATCATTAAAAAGCCAGCATTGGTCTAGAAGACAGGTCAATCCAAAAGGCCATCCATCCATCCATCCATCCATCCATCCATCGGGCAATAACAAAAAAAAGCAGTCTGTACAAGCTGGAGATTCAAACTCCCAATACTATCATGGATAGCTTTATCTCCTTTGTCTTACTATGTTTCAACCCTTTCTAAATGAATTTCTCTATCCCAGCATATCTACATATCCTTCTGTTCCCCCACCGGACTCACCAGCTTGCCCTTCTCAACCGCACTTCGCACATTATCGATACACCAGATTTCCATCTTGGTCTGCGTCTCGACGGTCCATGTGCCCATGTGCGGCACCAGCATCACATGCGGGTTTGCGATCAAGCCTGCATGCACCTTGGGTTCTTCTTCGTATACGTCGAGGCCGCATGACCACACTTGGCCGGCTTCAAGGGCTTTGACGAGGGCGTCTTCGTCCATTACGGCGCCGCGCGCGGTGTTTACGATTACGACGCCCTTTTTCATTTTCTTGAATTCTTCGGTGGAGATTATGTGGCGGGTGTTTTTCTGGGTTGGGGGTGTTAGTCATTCGTCTCAGGTGAGTAGATGGTGAGTGTTAAGGGTGAGCAGAGACATACGTTGAGGGGGAGATTCAAGGAGAGAACATCACTGGTGGCCAGTAGTTCGTCGAAACTAACGTACTTGGCACCTCCACTCAACTCTTCTGAAAGTTTGGTGCGGTTATGATATTGGCAGGTCATTCCGAAAGCAGACGCTTTCTTCATGAGGTTTCGTCCGATACCGCCCATACCTAAGATGCCGAGGACCTTTCCTTGGGGGTCGTGGCCAAGGGGTGGTGAGGGAGATCCTCTCCAGTGACCGTTTCGGAGGGCCATCATCGCTGCGTTTGTATGAGTCAAGATTCGAGCAATTGGGTTTTGACAAGATGTGGGAAGAAAAACTAACATGTGTTGAATCCTCTTAAAGCTCCCAAGATAAGGAACATATTTGTATCGGCAGTCGCATCATTCACCGCAGTTGGCACATTTGAGACCCGGATGTCGCGTGCGGTACATGCACTGACGTCAATCTGATCGTACCCAGCTCCTGAAATCGCACGGAAAAATTAGCATTGCTTCTTCTTTCAGCTATCCTCAAGCCGCATTCGACCTCCCCCAACGGCTTTGCTTCAGATTCCGTACCATTGTGTGCGATGTACTTCAAGCTCTTCGGCAGTACTGAAATCAACTCCTCGTCGAACAATCCCGTGATAGCTACACTCGCGAAAGTTCTGTATGCGGCCAATACTTTATCGAATGCGCCACCTTTGCACTCCTCGATGAATTCTTGACGCGAGCGAGCTTTGGGTTCGATCAATTCTCCGATAGAAGATAGTTCGCTCCATTCTTTCTTGGCGCTGCAATGCGATATGGTGATTAGTAGCTGAACGAAGGAGACACAAAAGAGTCAGACACTTACTGGTCAATTTCGCCCAGGAGAAGAATTTGTGGTTTGCTCATTGCGCTGGTTGTGTATGAATTGGAGAGAAGACGTGGGATTGTGGTGGGTTGAAATGAATGTCTACGGTAGTTCTATGGTGGGGTCGCTGATAGTGCCCCGCGGCGGGTTTGCGATGGGATGGTAGCGAGAAATCTTTGGTGACAGACTTGAAAACGGGAGATACTGAACCAATTTGCTTGGAGAACGGGCATATACGTCTCAGAGCTGTTCTGAAGATGAGTAAGTTACTTCGTATATAACGGCAGAAGCGGCAGAGGGCAGATTGCGTAGTCATATGAATCTTCACCTGCGAATCGAGGCAAAATGACTCTTCGGCCCGCGATTGAACCATGGTGGGGGTGGACCAGCTTGACGGGAAGAATACATTCCCCGCCCGGATTTCTCCAGCGATTGGGGGAGAATATGACTTCCTTGGGTCTAGTCGATGTTGGCCGGTAGCTTCATGCTGTATTCAGCAATTTTCCTCGGTGCAGCAAGCTTTGAGACAAGGCCGAGTTCGGACATTCTGAGATTGAGTTGCCGTCAGAGCCCGCGGTGCACGGGGTTGGCGAGAATGGGGGTCCACATGACCAATCATGTCCTGGTGTCTCGTAACAAATAACGTTGTCCCTGAAACAAGAATAAGTATATCGTATATCTGAGCTGTTCCTCCGAGCCGTTCAGTAGAATTTTGAAACACATCTCAAAATCTTGGAATTACGGTTGGATTAGGCGTCTAAGGGCCTCCTTCAGAGACTATTGCTAATATCCACAAATTGCCTCCATTGTCTCCAAGCTTCACCACTCTTGATTGCCCATCTGGCTCTTCGAACACCCTCTTTCCATCTACCTCCTCCTGGCCCTCTCTCCGTAATGACTTTTCCATCATCACCATGACCCATATCGCTTGTATCTGCCTCACAGATTCCCGATACAACAAATAACGCAGCGGTGTTCATGAGAACGAACTCTAGAATTGGATCGTCTTCTGCTAGTTTGTTCTGTAGTAAGTTCATCAAGATTGCGGCATTTTCGTGTGGTTCTTTGCCAGGCGAGACATCTTCAAGTTTATGTGCAGAAAGTCCAAAGTCTGCGGCACACAGTGTAAAACTCTCAATATCAACATCATGAGGAGTTGCCGAGTCTCCGTCGTGTGTAGATCGATCCACCAGTCTCCAGCAGAATGTTCGACCTGCACAGCTGATTTCGTCTAGGTCTTCTTCTCCACAGACTACCATGGCTTTTCTAGCACCGCTTATCTTCAGGGCATCGGCAAAAACAGGTCCAATGTCTCGCCGGGCAACTCCAAGAAGACGAGCTTCAATACATCCTTCTACCGGATTGGTCAATGGTCCAAGTAAGTTGAAGATTGTTCTCCAGCCGAGATCTTTTCGGATAGGAGCCACGTACTTCATACCAGGATGAAAGACAGGTGCAAAAAGGAAAGCATAATTGCTTTTCTGGTAAACCTGGGCAATAGTGTCTGGAGTGATTGCTGTGAGAGTTGGGGCAGTTGGTAGTGTAGAGGTAAGAAGATCTGCTGATCCTGACTTGGAGGTGGAGGCTCTGTTTCCATGCTTACTTAAGAGCAAGAGAGATGAAGCTAGAATTGATGATGTGGTCGAAATGTTGAAAGTGTGATGTGAATCACCTCCAGTACCAACGATATCACACTAGAAGCGAAATCAGAATGTTTTCCTGGGATGTTCCCTTAGATGACTTCTCACCAATCCTCCTTTGTACCCTCCTTCTGGCCGTCCAACAGCCTTGACAACTTTGTTCAAAGCTTCCAAATCAATTGGCAATGCGGCCTTTCTCATGGATTCTGCACATTTGGCAAGAACATCTGCTTTCCGGTCCCATCCGGTGAAATGTAAACATGTAAGCAATGCACCTGTTTGAACTGGCGATAACGAGTCCGTAAAAATATGTGAGATTGCAAACGCAATTTCCGAAGCCGAGACATGATTCTCTCCAGGTGAGGGCCACAATCGTCTGAGGAGGGGTGTGATTGATACGATTTGTGAAGGAGCATTTTGCTCCACAGCAGTCGACATGATTGTCTGGACGTCTCAACTTTAAGAATCGTAGGCTCTAGAGAGTCAGGACTGCTAGCGGCCAGAAAGAAATACTGGAAAGTTTTTCTTTCTTGCGTTGCAGTGCTGAGAAGATTGAGTCACATCTTTCATTGTCGACCTTAGACTCGAGGCAGGAATAGAATAAGACGCTAGTCCTAATTAGAATTTCTCAAGCTCGACCATCGAATTTGTAGCCAGACCTAGATTCGCGACAACAGGCTCATTTTATAGGTGAGAATAGTCATTGTGCTTCAACATAGTGATTCGGGCACTGGTGACTGACTAATATGTTAGGATGCGTCCACGAATACACACTCCTTCAAAGGCGGTAGCCTCCATCCTACGCTGTAAAAGATCACCCCTCCGAGCACGACAATATGCTACAGCAGCAGCAGCCATTACACCCGCTGCATCTCATGTACAGATGACCCAAGCCTCACCTCCGATTGCACGATTTCCGTCTACTCAACCACCTTCCTACAAACCTCCTGCCTTCCGCAAAACCCAACTTCTCCGTCAATATGCTTCCCTCCTCCGCTCCACACCCCTCATGCTTCTCTTCCAACACAATAACCTCAAAGCTATGGAATGGGTAGCTCTCCGCCGTGAATTATCGAAAGCTCTACGAAAAGTCGACGAAGCTCGCGCTGCAGAAGGCCAACCACATCTCAATCTCGCCAATGGCATCAAGCTAGAAATTATTCAAACGGGTATTCTAGCTGCCGCTCTACGGGTTGTGGAATTCTACAAACCAGACCAGCGAGTAAAGATGATGGACCCTACAGACCCGGCTACACCGTCTTCGGCGATATTGCCAATTACAAATGCGAGTGGTGATGGGTTGACACATACACTTTCGAAAGCGGCTCATGATGCCGTTGCGGAAAAGAAAAGGGCTCATCCGTTGTTACCCCTATTAGCAGGACCGATTGCGCTATTGACTTTCCCAGGAGTTTCACCTCAGCACTTGAAAGAAGCTTTGACAATTTTGGCACCCAGCGCGCCACTATTCCCGGCCCCGAAGAAGAAGGCGAACCCAGGTTGGCATGATCCTGCAGTTCAGAGTGGATTGCAGAAGCTACTGTTACTGGGAGCAAGGATAGAGGGTAAAGCATTTGATGTCGAGGGCACAAGATGGGTCGGAAGTATTGAGGGAGGGTTGGACGGTCTACGCGGTCAATTGGTGGCCATGTTGCAAGGAATTGGTGGGGGCATCACAAATACATTGGAAAGTGCTTCAAAGAGCTTATACTTCACTGTTGAAGGAAGGAGGACAATGTTGGAAGATGAGGCAAAGAGTCCATCAGACAAAACAAAGTCCGAATAATGATAGGATACTAGTTTATTGTATTATATCTGTAAATGGACTTCTCTGTGCATCATTTCTACCAATCTTAAATCTTTGAAATCATAACCTGTATACAAAAGGTAAACGCTCTAAGCTGCAGAATTATGCTGAAGCAGCTTTCTCTTCTGGGGCATCTGTCTTCGCAAAATCTGTCTTCACAGCATCTTTCTCTAGAGAATCTTCCTCTGGGGCATCTTTCTCTGAGGCATCTTTCTCTGGGGTATCTTTCTGGGGAGTATCCTTTTTGGGAGTATCTTCCTTAGGAGCGTCTTTCTTGGAGGTGTCTTCTTCGGGAGTGTCTTCTTCGGGGGTGTCTTCTTCGGGAGTGTCTTCTTCGGGAGTGTCTTCTTTGGGAGTATCTTTCTCGGAAGCATTTTCCTCGGGAGTTTCCTTCTCAGAGGTATCCTTCTCGGGGGTGTCCTTCTCGAGGGTATCCTTCTCGGGAGTATCCTTCTCGGGAGTATCCTTCTTGGGAGTATCTTCCTTGGGAGCGTCTTTCTTGGAAGTATCTTCTTCGGGAGTATCTTTCTTGAGAGTGTCTTCTTCGGGAGTATCTTTCTCGGAAGTATCTTTCTCGGGAGTTTCCTTCTTGGGAGTATCTTCCTTAGGAGTGTCTTTCTTGGAGGTATCTTCTTCGGGAGTATCTTTCTCGGGAGTTTCCTTCTCAGGGGTATCCTTCTCCGGAGTATCTTCCTTGGGAGCGTCTTTCTTGGAAGTATCTTCTTCGGGAGTATCAGTCTCAGATGCACATTTCTCATCCGGTACAACATTCTCTACTGGTGTATCATTCCCTTCTGATGCATCTTTCTTCTCCGGTGCTTCTTCCTCTTTCGGAACATCCTTCTGTTCTGTATGGTCCTTCTCCCGCAGCTCCAACTTCGCATTCATAGCTAAAATGCATCTTACCAAATCCCAATCTCCATCGATTCCAACCCAATCGCAAACCACAATTCCAGTACTACCATCTCCAATGCTTGCACCGTCCGGGTGCTCGGTTGACGTCGAATCGTTGTGCTTTCTGCACAAAAATTCGGTGACAGAAGGATTAACCTTCGCAGCGATTTTATCCGGCCAGCAATTTGCTCTCCAGAAGTTCGACGCGCTCAGGAAATTCACAAACAATGGTTGTTTGGCGGACTCGGCGCTCGCAGCTGCCATATCACCAGGCAGCACAGCGATGGCCTTAGCAGCTCTCTCAAGCTGATCCGTAGTGTATCTAATTTTCTTATCGATATTTACGGACTCGGCAACCTCGTAGAAATCCTGAATTCTGATCTCCCCGCTAGAACAGATACCATCCGCGCAGTTGTCTGGCCAACTTTCTGCATCTATGCAGAAGCCTGTGCCATTATTCTCTCCTTTTAACGAATCATCGAGCATGAACCGCCGAATCAAGACGATCTTTCCGCGAGCTTCTCCCAAGGTTGGTATGCGGTTTTCGGTGAACCATCGCGCGGGATCCGTAGCATAATGTTTTTGTAGTATCTTACTGAGCTGTTGGTCTGTAGCCTTCCCAACGCCTTCCCTCTTCACTGACATTATAATTGTTTCGGTAGGATTGTCATCGAGGAACTTGTTGATGTGTTGGACGAGATCCCGTCGGAAATATTTGCTACCCGTGAGGGATACAGGAAATGCGCTATGCACAAGAATCAAGCCCTCTTCATTGGGATTGTTGGGGTCTGAAGGCTGTACTCGTATATCGAGGAATCGAATGCCATTGTTGAGCTGCTCCTTCACACTCACCGCTTGACAACGTACGGAGGGTAGCGCGGTATGGTAAGTTGGGGAGTTGTGTGTACCGGGGATGCTGAGGGCTGCTAAGGGCGTTTCGTCTTTGAGGTTGGACATCCATGAGTGAAGTTTTGCTGAGGAGAAGATGGTCAGGAATGAGAACTTGGGGAGATATACAGCTGTGAACTCGTATGAGGGATTGTGCGACAGAGGTGTGAGGACAGTCGAACGTTGATTTGGGGTTGGCGTATCGACTCGATAGCGTTCACCGTTTATCTCGAAAGTCAATCGCAGGTTCTCCTTCGCTTTAGGCTGAACATCCGTGGTCTTAGTCTCGAACGAGGCGATTGGGATTGATACATCTTGATGCCTGAAGCTTTCCGACTTTTGGGCCAACTGTGGTGATGTTGGACTTGTGATATTGCTCATAAACCCACTAAAGGTCTTGGTTATCCTGGTGATATTTACCCCGCCCTTCTCTTCTGCAGACTCGAATCGCTCCAAAAGTTTTAATTCGAGGGGAGTTGTGGAGATATTTCGAATGCTAAGCGGTGGAATCGACATGATCACAAGAGATTGGTTCTATT
This sequence comes from Clarireedia paspali, assembly GCA_026225955.1. Taxonomy (NCBI): domain Eukaryota; kingdom Fungi; phylum Ascomycota; class Leotiomycetes; order Helotiales; family Rutstroemiaceae; genus Clarireedia; species Clarireedia paspali. The sequence goes on along the minus strand of JANGZZ010000467.1, from coordinate 6,381 downwards.
CGGAGGAGTTGAAGTTCTCGGCAATCCACCATGTAAATGGTGATACCAACAGATACCTTAATCCCATTTTGAGAATCTCACTTAACTAATTTGGAAGAGATGGGTGAGATGTCGGGGCACAACCCGACATCTCATCCAAATATTTTGACATTTTGACATTACCCAGAGTCTTTCACCGGAAGTCATAAGTTACAAAAGTCATAGAGAATCGAGTATCAGACCCGAGGCAAGTTTTTGAGTACTTGATAACGACAAAAAGGTAAAACATTGTAACAGAGTACGTTGGGAAGTTTCGCAACACAGAATTGAAGAAACTTACACTAGATGATACTTGCCTGCTTTACAGTCATAAGAAGTGCTCAAAAGAAAGAGTGAGCATTACTTCGTAAAATTCAAATGCTTTCGTGAGCAATACCAAGTGATCGTGGGTAGTAAGTGTGTGCTGGGGAAGATGTCATTGCAGAGAGCTTCTGGACGAGCCCACTTTTTGCTTTCACTAGACTAATATAGAATCAAATAAGAGATGCTTCATAACAACAAAGCGGCATGGCGCAGCGGAAGCGCGCCGGGCTCATAACCCGGAGGGCCTCAGATCGAAACTGAGTGCCGCTAAGAATACATTTTTATATTCGAATTTATTTTTTACTTTTTAGCTTTTTGCAGTCTTTTGTGCTGCAGTGTATAAATTCGTTCAGGATATCTTTTTCATAACCTACGCCACGTTCTATGCTTCATTGGGCGAGCTGAATTGAGAAGGGAAATCGAACACAGGAAAACGTTCGAGCAGAGGATATTTCTTGAAAATTCATGGGAAAAATTTTTCTGCATTATTCTCTAATATCGTCTCATGTTCAAAATCAAAAGCGAATAAGATAAAGTTGGTCCAAGTGGTTTCCCCTATTTGCGGTAAGCGACATCGGACGAAATCACATTGCAGCAAGCTAATGGGGTCAACTACTACCGCATGGCCTGCCTGAACTGCACTCAACTGGATGTGCGATCCGGTTGAAAAGCTTGAAGAAGTAGCCATCAATAGCTCTGATTGATGCCTAGATGCAGATTTCATACGCCTCTTTCCAAATTGTAAAATCCAAGGAAGTCTGCAACAAGCATGTTCTCCTCATCGTCGACGAAACCAGAGATTGGAGGTTAGCAACTAGCGAGGATTCCTTGACAGATCAATTCATTTAAACCCAATCAAGATTACAAGAACTTCATTACATTATATTCTCATTATAAATAAACATTTTTGAGTTACCCATAAACTCTTCAATCATTCCCTAGACCGTTGAAGTCGTCAAAGCCATCCAGTTCTATATGCACCATCGCTAACCCATCACAATAGCCAACTTCTCGCTTTTCACTCATTCCCTCACATCTGCTCCTTCTTCCCCTTCTTCGCAAAGACCCCCTTTGCTCGTCCCACCAACTTCCCCAATCCCCCAAAAATCGTAGCAAACCCAAAACTCCACCCCCTAATCCTCACCGTATAAATAAAGAAATAAACCAGCGCCCAATTACTAACGCAGAAAGCTAAGAAAATGCCGAAGTTCCTCCACTTGTCGCTCGGCTCGACATTCAGCGTCCGCATATACTCGACTCCATTCGAGTAAGGACAGTATCCGCAATTGCTAGTAGCATCGGGGTTTGTCAGATACCCTGACGCCATGCTGACGAAGTCATTTGCGTATGAGGCACAAGTTTCGTTGGGTGGGGGGTTGAAATATGCAGCTTCTTGTGGAGCGCAGCGCACGGGGGTGGAGGATAGGGTAGCAGCTATGACGCCGCCGATCCAGTAGGTAGATGGATTGAGATAGTAGACCCAGTAGCGCCAGAAGACGGAGAGTTGAGCGTAGGGGCGGACGACACCGTTGAAGAGGGAGAACATGACGAAGAAGAATGGAAGGACGTTGGATATGACGGTGAATGAGGGAGCGAATGCGCAGATCCATTGACCCCATGATGCTTGGAATAAGAACTATGGTATGTTAGTGAAAGTTGCAATATGTGAAGAGAATCAACTTACGAATAGCATGGTCATAAGGAAAACATAACCAGAAGTAGAAGAGTCGCTTGGAAGTCCAGTAGGCCAGTACCACAGTAACCAATAAATCAAACCTCCAATGATCGCGGCAGGGATCTCAGCAACGATATTCGCAGTACAGAATGCAACCCATCCATAAATTCTCGATGGAAGTTCTCTAGCTTCCCATAATGCACGATTCTGGTAGAACTTAGGCAGTACCGCATTGACGATGGTTGGCGGGATGATAATAATCAAGAACGACGTGAACATGCGGTTTTGCATATCAATCACGCTATTTCCCAACTGCCAGAATGTGAAACCGTTGAAGATACCAATGATGACGGATGTGAATAATTTGCCGTACAGGTATGACGGATCACGCCAGTAATTAGTGAAGAGACGTTTGGTGAGTTCGGTGGTTTGAAGCAGGACCGGTGATGCGAATTCGCGTTGAGACTTAGCTTCGGGCGCTGGCACTTTGCTTCGCTCCGCTTTGATCCGTTGGATTTCCGCTATTAGTTCCTTGTTTTGTTCTGATTCGAGCCATTCCTTGTTCCAGTTGAGTTTCTTTCCATCGGCTCTCTTTCCCCCCTTTGCAGCAGTTTCGAGAATGAATTCTGCGACATTCTTTTCTGGAGGACATTCCACACCACGATCGGCAAAGTACTTGATAACATCTGAACCGTTCTCTCCAACGGGTCCGAAGTAGAATGTGTTTCCACCAGGGTTAAGAGCCAAGATCATATCGAACTGTTGAATGAGGACAGACGAAGGTTGATGAATAGTGCAAACAATGGCTTGTCCGGCAGCAGACAGTTTCTTCAAGAATCGAACAATAGAGTAAGCCGATTGAGAATCAAGACCAGAAGTAGGCTCATCCAAGAAAAGTAAGAGATTGGGCTTGGCTGCAAGCTCAACACCGATCGTAACCCTTTTCCGTTGCTCAACTCCCAAAGACCGGATCAAGGCATCTTGCATATCGCGCAATTCTAACAAATCAATAATCTTGTCAACGTAGGCGATCTTCTCCGCTCTGGGAATAGTGTGTTCTTGTCGAAGAATGGCGGAGAACTCAAGGGCTTCTCGAATTGTCGCTGTACCGTCATGGAGATCCATTTGCTCACAGAAACCGGTACCTCTCTGGAACTCGGTACCTAATGGTCTACCATCAACGAGCATATCACCCGTCAAAACGCCAGTTTTCTGTCTTTGAGACAACGTGTTGAGCAATGTTGTTTTACCAGCCCCTGAGGCACCCATAAGGGCGATCATCTTTCCAGGTTTAGCATATCCGTTGACCTTGTTGAGAAGTTTGCGTTCACCACCCATATAAGGTACTGTGTACTCAACATTCTCCCATGTGAAGATGCTTTCAGAGCCAGTGATGTTCTTGAGTGTTTCCTCTTCGGGTTGTTCCAAAGTATTACTAGAGCTAGTGCTGGGGGATTTGGTTTTTTCCTCATCAATTTCTGCTGCATCTGCCTTGACCCTATTCTTAGCTGCCTTGGAGCGCTTGAATTCGAGGGCACCACCGCCACTTGCAGTGAAGTCAAATATCTCGGTGGCGACAGCAGTTACAATGATGTACAGAACGGTCCAAGCGATGACTAATATATTTTAGATCATGTTACAACGTGTAGCAATTCCAAGAATTTAAACTTACCAACTCCAAAGTTTCGCCAGAGGTTAGCTCTTGTGTAGGAAAAGCTTGCGTCAAGGTATCTGGCACCAGGAACCGACAACTGTCCAAGCTCAGCACCTGTAATTGCGCAACCTTGATAAGCTGTATTCGTATAACCGGGACCTCTTGGAACGATTTGATCCTCCGCACAAGCCATATTCCTGTTATAAAATTCGTCCGTAATGACAGCTTCGAAGGAGTAAGAAAGAGGGTTGATGTAGTACAACCATCCAAACCAAATATAATCCGAGATCAGTTGAGTCTTAGGGATGACATATCCAGTGAAGATACTTCATGGGTTAATGTTAGCAATTATCCTTCCAAATGATCAGGACTGGCTTACACAAGGATATTCAAACCAATACCAGAGAATCGAACAGCGTCATCAATTGACGGCGAAAGCGCAGCGAACATACGATATAAAGAGGTAACGCAGAATGTCGTGATGTAAATAAATAGCATGTAGATAAAGTACTTGCCAGCATCTACATCGAGGCCTGTGATAAAGTACTGCAACAGTTAGTACACTGGCTCAATTTCATAAACGAACGATGACTCACCATGATGAGGGAGAAAGGAATAACTTGTAGCAGCAGCAGAGGGAAATCTTGTAGGATACGAGCAATCACAACTGCTGATGGTCGATAAAAGGCGTAATCCTTGTGCCGAGCAATAATCGGTCTTCCAGAAACAGCTTTCATCAATTCAGACAATTGAAGCCAACCCAGGAAGACGATAGAGAAGAAGAGCGAACCACCACGAGAAAATGAACCAATAGTTGATTTTGGCTGGCCATGGAATAACGAGCCAACAATCAAACCGTTAGAGATGACGATGAAGAATTTGGTATACAAGGTCGTCCTGTCGCCAAGAGTCAATTCGAATTCACGCTTGGTGCAAGCGAGAACCTGGCGGAAGAATGAGACGGTATAGGGGGAACGTTTTGCGACAGTCTTGGACTTGGTTTCTTCGACTGAGGCCTTGAACTGTCGTGCATCTGCGAGATCTGTTTCTTGCAACATTCTTTCGTAATTCTCCACATCCTGAAGAACTCGCTGGTAATCTGCGCTCTCCCTGAATGCCTTTTCAAGTTCCACGGGTCCTTTCGGAATTGGCCCTTCGAAGTCATCGCGGAAGCGGCGCTCGGTAGGATCGGTGCAGGCCGTCAAGAAATCTGGAGTAGTCTGTCTCTCAGGGCAGTAGTATCCCAAGTTGATGAAATATTGCTTGGCATCCTTGGCAGGCCCAGAGTAGACCATGCGACCATCATCAATGACCAACACTTTATCCATTAATTCATAAATTTGCTCGCCTGCTTGATATAATGTCACAAGAGTTGTCCGATTGCTGATATCGGTCATGACTCGGAGCGAATTGGCATAGTCAAGTGCGGTAGAGGCGTCGAGCCCGCGAGTAGAGTTGTCCCAGGCAACAACGGTGCTCTTAGTAGCAAGGGTTTCGGCGATTGATACTCGCTTTCGCTCACCACCAGAAACACCGCGTACGAAGGCCTAGAAACAGTCAGACGTTGATCAAGTGGCGCGGAGAAGATGGGAGGAAACCTACGTCTCCAACAAGCGTATTCCTTGTGTGACTGATGCCGAAGATCTTCAAGAGTGCCGAGATGATTACAGGGATATCTCCTTTCTCGTGCTTCTTCGTCTTATTCAATAGCGAAAACTCCAGGGTCTGTTCAACTGTAAGGGTTGGAAAGTGCTGATCATCCTCCTCGTTGTAATTGACTTCTCCACGATAGTGTTTCGCTTGCTCTTCCGCGGAGATACCTCCGTAAGAGACCTCCCCATTGACAGCAGCGAAACCATCTCGCTTGTTAGTTATCGCTTTGAGGAAAGTGCTGCAACCACTTCCTGGGCGACCTAAGACCAATAGCATCTCTCCATCTCTCACGCAGCCGGTAAAATCGTGGATCAAATCGCGCTTTACAGCATTACCACCAGGCTTGGGTAACGCCGGAATGAACCGCGACAGCAATCTATATAAATCAGGACCAAAAGTCTAAGACAGAGGTTAGCTTTTGAAATTGAGTGGCAAGTGAATGAATGTTCTTACACCCAAGATAGCAGACGGAAGAGTCTTCACGAAAGTCGAGGTTGCACCAAGTCCCTGAACCGTCAAATTTTTATATACCACACCGACTTTCTTAGCACTACCTCTAGTATTCCTCTTCTCGAAATATCCATCTCTCAAGAAATCACCCAGCGCGAATTCATCTTCGTGCTCTTCCCCTCCTTTTTCCTCATCTTGTGCCTCGATATCAGCTCCGGCAGTAGTGGCCTTTGATCGCCTACTAACGCCAGTCGCGGTTCTTCTCAATCCACCTGATTGTCGTCGACCTATGCTCTGAGTTCTTGTTCTCGATATCCGACTAAGCTCCGTGCGTAGGTCCTCATACTCCTGCATAGCGACTCTGCAATCCACTCCCTCGTCGCGTTCACCCCAAGTTCCATCATGCTTGTCCTCGACTTCGGTCGAGGAGTGGTCAGGATCACCTGACTGGCTGGTTTCTGGTCGATAGTTGTCGCTGTGCAAAGGAATTTGGTTTCCTTCACGTCCCTCTGCACGCTCCGCGTACATCCGTTCAGACTGTGTGTGAAACATTTTGGCGGGTGTTTACGCAGGAGGGGGGGGGGGGGGGGGGGGGGGGGGGGCAAAA
>JANGZZ010000466.1:0-13925 GCA_026225955.1 Clarireedia paspali | reverse complement strand
ATATTTAATCTAGTAATAATAAAACTAGATTATATATTTAAAATCTTAATAATAAGTATATTAAATTAATTTTATTATATTTAATAGTTTTTTAACTTTAATTAAAATTCTAATAATATAAACTTGATTCTTTATATATCTCTTGATTTTCTTAATAGTTTTAAAAAAGATTATTATTAAATTAGTTTTTTTAATAATTTAATTAATTTTAAAAAAGAGTTAATAAAAGATTCTAATTAATTTAAAGTTTAAAGAGTTATTAAAGATTTTAATCTTTTTTAATATTAGTTTTATACTTTCTAAAGTATTAAAGTTAATAATAAAGATTTTATATAATATTACTTTAAACTAGAATTTATTTTTTTAGAAACTTTTAAAATTAAAAAGATTTTTTTAAATATTTATCTTCTTAATTAAAAAATTAATTATATAAAAAGAAATTATAATTAATATTAAGTTTTTCTTATTAGATATATTAATAATAATTAAAATAATTAGTCTTTTAACTCTTTTAACTTTAAAAACTTTATTAATAATATTATAAATATACAAAGTTAAGAAAATATTATAATATAATATAATATTATATATTAAAATAAATTAATTTAAAGACTTAGTTTTTAACTTAATTACTTTAGATTTAATTATAATTATAGTTTAATTACTTAACTTTAAATTATTTAATATAATAATATTAATAAAAAAAACTTAAATTAAATTTTAAGTAATTTTAATAATTTTTAATATTAAAGTTATTAGAAGTATTAAAGTTATTAGAAGGATTATTAAAAAGATTATTAAAAACTATTTTTATAATTTTAAAACTTTAATTTATACTTTTATTTTCTAAATTATATATTCGAAATTATTAAATTAAAAAACTAATTAGTTAGTAACTTTTTTAATTTTTCTTAATCTAATATAATCTTTAAATATTTTAATAAAGTTTAATATTTTACTTTATTATTTTTAAAAAGAAGTTAAAAAGTTAATCTTAATTAAAAGATTTAAAATTTCGAAAATAAATAATTAAGTTAGTTTCGAATTTACTAATTAATTAGTAATAATTTTCGAATTTTTATTAATTTATTTTATTAAGAATAAATTAATATATTTAAATAGATAAAATAGAATACTATTAAAACTAATTATAATATTTATAATAAATCTAATTAAAAAGTCTAAGTTTATAATATTAGAAAGATTAAATAAATCGATATTAAAGTTAAATTAAAAGGTTATAAATAAAGTTGATAATATAATAATATTTATAATATTATTAATAATATTAATAATTAGAAATAATAATTTAATAATTATAGAAATATTAAAGATAATTAAAAAAAAGTAATTAAAATAATATCTTAGTTATTATTATTATTATTAAAAGTTAAAAGAGTAATTATATTAATAAATATATTAATACTTTAAAAACTCTTTTAGTTTATTAATATTATTTAATATTATTAATATTATTAAATATTAGTTAAATTATAAATATATTTTTTTAGTTAAAATAATTTTTTATTAAAAAAATATAATTTCTTATTGAAAATCATTAGATTAAAATCGAATATAATAAATAACTTTTTTATAAATTGAACTAGTTAAACTATTTAATTATATAATTATTTGTTATTAAAATATTATTATTACTACTAATTTCATAGATTTTTATTTTATATTTTCGAAATTTTTATTGAAAAACCTTAAAAACTATAAAAATATTAAAAAACTATTAAAGTAATAAAAATATTAATAAAAAGAGATTAATACTAAATATAATATATTTCTATAATTTGAACTAACTTATTTATATCTTTATATTACTATTATATTATTATTACTATTAATTTTATTAATTCTAATTATTAAGTTTATTAATTTTATTTTATTAAATTTAAATTATTAATTTAATTAATATTTAATAATATTAGTAAACTAAAAGAGCTTTTAAAGTATTAATATATTTATTAAAATATTATATTAATATTTATTAATATAACTACTCTTTTAACTTTTAATAATAATAATAATAATTAAGATATTATTTTAATTACTTTCTTTTTAATTATCTTTAATATCTTTATAATTATTAAATTATTATCTTTAGTTATTAATATTATTAATAATATTATAAATATTATTATATTATTAACTTTATTTATAACTTTTTAATTTAACTTTAATATTAATTTATTTAACTTTTTTAATATTATAAATTTAAACTTTTTAATTAAATCTATTATAAATATTATAATTAACTTTAATAATATTTTATTTTATTTATTTAAATATACTAATTTATTTTTAATAGAATAAATTAATAAAAATCTAAAAATTATTATTAACTAATTAATAAATTTAAAACTAACTTAATTATTTATCTTTAAAGTTCTAGATCTTTTAATTAAAATTAACTTTTTAACTTTTTCTTAAAAATAATAAAATAAAATATTAAACTTTATTAAAGTATTTAGAAACTATATTAAATTAAGAAAAGTTAAAAAAGTTACTAATTAATTAGTTTTTTAATTTAATAACTTTGAATATATAATCTAGAAAATAAAAATATAAATTAAAGTTTTAAAATTATAAAAATAATTTTTAGTAACTTTCTTAATAACTTTTTTAATAACTTTAATATTTTTAATAACTTTAATATTAAAAATTACTAAAATTACTTAAAATCTAGTTTAAACTTTTTTTATTAATATTATTATATTAGATAATTTAAAGTTAAATAATTAAATTATAATTATAATTAAACTTAAAGTAATTAAATTAAAAGTTAAATTTTTAAATTAATTTATTTTAATATATAATATTATATTATATTATAATATTTTCTTAATTTTAATTATTTATAATATTATTAATAAAACTTTTAAAATTAAAAAAGTTAAAAAACTAATTATCTTAATTATTACTAATATATTTAATAAAAAGAACTTAATATTAATTATAATACTTTTTTATATAATTAACTTTTTAATTAAAAAGATTAATATTTAGAAAAATCTTTTTAATTTTAAAAGTATTTAAAAGAATAAATTATAATTTAAAGTAATATTATATAAAATCTTTATTATTAACTTTAATATTTTAGAAAATATAAAATTAATATTAAAAGAGATTAAAATCTTTAATAATTCTTTAAACTTTAAATTAATTAGAACTTTTTATTAACTTTTTTCTAAAGTTAATTAAATTATTAAAAAAGTTAATTTAATAATAATCTTTTTTAAAACTATTAAAGAAATTAAAAAATATATAAGGAATTAAATTTATATTATTAGAATTTTAATTAAAGTTAAAAAATTATTAAATATAATAAAGTTAATTTAATATACTTATTATTAAGATTTTAAATATATAACTTAGTTTTATTACTATTAAATTAAATATAACTTATATTTAAAACTTTATTTAACTTTTTAATATATTTATAATATTTATAATATTTATAAGAAACTTTATTTATATTTAGTTTTAAAATATATTAACTACTTTTAATTTTATATTAATAATTTAAAATTATATAAAGTATATAAAGTAATAAAAAGAATTACTTTTAATTTATAAATAATTAGAATATTTAGATATTATAAATAAATTTTAATAAAAGTTTATTAAAAACTAAATTAACTTTTAAACTAATTATTAAATTAAAAATCGATTTATTAATAATCTAGAAACTTTAGATTATAACTAAGAATTAAAATTAGTTAAATAGTTAATTTATAATTTATATTAACTTTAATTAACTCTTAGTATTATATTAGAACTTTAAATCTTAAATCTTAATATATATTTTAAAAGTTTTAATTATTAATATTATATTAATATTTAATAACTTAGATTTAGATTTATTAATAATATAACTAAACTTAAATATTAATATATTTAAAATAATTAATATTTATAATAAAATTAATTAAGTTAAAAGTAATTTAAAGAAAATAATTAAAAGAAATTTATTTCTAAAAGTTATTATAATTAATTTACTTATTTTAAATAATTTTAATATTTATTACTTTTAATAAAACTTAAAGTTACTTAATATTTAAAAAGAAATTTAATTAGTTAATTAGATTAAAGATAATAATCTAAAGTTATTTAATAATCTAAAAACTAAAATTTTCTTTTATAAAACTAGTTTTTTAATTTTAAACTTTACTTTAATTATTTTAAAAATAATAAAATATATTAATAATTAGTAAATATTAGATAATTTAAATTTAAATTATTTATTAATCTTTTTTATAATTAAAAATCTAAGTTTAAATTAAAGTTATTTAAATCTCTTTTATTTTTTTAATATTAAAAAAACTAATTAAAATCTATTTAAAGATAGTTTAATTAATTTAGTTAATAAAAGTTTAATTCTTAATTAATAATCTTCAAAGTTAATTAGAATTAAATTAACTTTTAAAATATTAATAATTAAGTTTTTAGAAGTTATTAACTTTAAGTTAATAAGACTAATTAAATTAATATTAAATATAATAATTTTAAAAATCAAGTTAAAATTATAAACTAAATTTTAATAAACTTCTAAATTTAAAACCTTTTAAAAATTAATATTAAAAGTTTAAAAAAAAGATAATTAAAATTAAAGTTATTCTTTAATTTAGAACTAATATTTTTTAATTATTAAATATATTAAATAGAGTTATTAGAATATTTTCTTAAAAACTAAAGATTTAAAAATTATTTTTAAAATATTTAATTATACTAAAAGTTATTAAAGCTAAATATTACTTTTAATTTCTAATTAATTAACTTTTAAAGAAAAAATAAATATTTTAAAGTTAATTTTATTCTCTTAACTTTTAATATTAATTAGTTTTTTCTAAAATATTTATAAAATCAATTTTTAACTAGAATTAATAACTAGTAAATTAGAAAGAGTTTATTTAATTAAAGTTAAAAGAAAAACTTTAAAACTTAATAAAATAAACTAAGAAATTATTAATAAAGTTTATTTAGTTATTTTTAATTTATTTTATAAAGTATTTAATTTACTTTTTAATTTTAATTATTATTTAATTTACTAATAATAAGTAATTAATATAATATTTAAAAAGTTAAAAAAGTTTAATTATTTAATTTTAAAAGCTTATAAAATTATCTTATTATTTAATTATTTTAGAAAGATTAATAAGAGAATATTACTTAAGAGATTAGATTATTTAATTAAAACTATTAACTTATTATATAGTTTTTAAATTAGAAGTTAATTTAAAAAGTTTATAATCGATATTAAATTATTATTAGTAATTAAAATCAAATAAGATTATATAATTAAATTTAAAATATTAGTTTTATTTCTAAATATTAAAAGAGCTTTTAATTATATATTTAAAAATTAATTGCTAATAATTTTAAAAGAGTTTAAACTACTTTTTAATTTAATAAATTAAATTAATTACTTTTTAGAAACTTAATAATTCTAACTAACTTTTAATAACTAAATTAAATTCTTCTAGTTTATTAATATTAATATCTTATAAAATAATCTAATTAGTTTAATTTTATTTTTAATTTATATTCAAGATCTCTTTCTAATTATTAGTTATTTAATCTAGTTTTATATAAACAATATTATATTAATAGTTAATTTAATTAACTTTAAAAAGAATTATTAAACTTTAGAAAGAGAGATTAATAAGTTATATTCTTTTAAAATAACAAATAATATTAATTTTAATTTTAAGAAAACTAAGTTAATTTATTTCTTTTTTAATAATTTAAAGATCTATTCAATTAAATTACTAAATTAATAAGTTATATATCTTTTTAAGTTAATAAAATAACTAGAAATTTAGTTTAATAATACTTTTAAATTTAAAAGTTATATTGAAATCCAAGTTAATTAAATTAAAATAATATTATTTTAAACTAGTTAATTAATTAGTATTTAAACTAGTTTATCTCTCTTTATTATATACTAATTATATCTTATTTATATTATTAGTATCTCAAACTACAAGTTTTTAATTTAATATAAAGAATAAGTTAATTTTAAAGTTTAACTTTAATTATTTTAAAACTTAACTCTTTATAAAATCTTAGAAATTTTTAAAACTAATTTAGAATTAATTATAAATATTAAGATTATATTAATATCTTTTGATATTTATTTAGTTAATATTAATTACTAATATACTTTTTAGTTACTTAAACTTTTAATAAACTATTTAATTTATTAGTTATTTTAAGAAAGTTACTAGAAGTTATAAAGTTATTAAAAGAGTTATTAAAAGAGTTATTAAAAGAGTTATTAAAAGAGTTATTAGAAGTTAAAACTTAGTTTTAAAACTAGAATAAAGATTAGATTAATACTTTTAAATTAAAATTAAAAGTTAATCTAGATATATAAATAGAATATTAATTTAAACTAACTAATATATAATAATAAATTAGAAAAGATTATTTAGATAATTAAATTAATTAGTTAATTAACTTAATTTAATTAAGAATATATAGTTTATAATAATAATTAAATAAAGTTATAATATTTAAAATTACTAAATAATAACTTTAATTAATAATAATTAATAAAAGTATTTAAAGTTAATATTTAAATAATTAATAAAGTAGTTAATATTAAATTAACTTAGATTTTAAAATATTATAAAGTTGAAAGAAATAAACTAGTTAATAAATTAATAAAAAAAGTTACTAATTTAAAACTAAATATTTATAAAATTAATTTCATTTATTTAAATATCTAGATCAAAGCTATTAAAGTTTAGAAATAGAAACTAGCTTTAGAAAAAATAATAAAAATAATTAAATCGAGATTAACTAAAGAATCTAAAACTAATTATATTTTAACTTATAAATTAATTTCTTGAAATAAAATCTCGATTCTCTCTAATATTAAATAGGCTATTACTAATATATTTTACTAGTTAAAATTAAGTTATAACTATATTAAAATTTATTTATATTAACTAGATTTAACTAATAATAATAAATATAAATATAATAAAAAAGAGATATTGAAATATCTTCTTTTTAATTATTAACTATTTATTAATATCTATATAAAGTTAAAAAATAAACTTAATATATATTATCTTAATTTATCTTTATTATTTAATATTAAACTTAGAATCGAAGTTAATTTAAAATTTATTTAAAAAACTAATATTTATATATAAAAGTATTATTTAACTTAGTTAGTTAATATTTAATAAATTAAACTTATTTATAAATTATTATTATTAAGTTTTAGATTAACTTAATATTAGATATTAATATTAATATTATTAATATTTATAATTTAAACTAATTTAAACTTAATTCTTTTCATTAATATTTAAAGTGTTTTAAGATTATTTTAATTATTATTTCTTTAAAATTAAAGTTAAACTTTTAATATCTCTTTACTATATATAATATTATATATATTTAAACTTATATATATCTAGTTACTAATAATATAATTATTAGCTAACTTATTATAATCTTAGATTTATATAAGTTATTAAAATAAATAAAAAAAAAAAAAAAAAAAACTTAGTTTCAACTTTATTTACTTTTTAAAAGTTAATTAGAAGTAAAGATCGAAGTTAATATCGAAGCTAGCTATTAAATTAATATAAATCGATTAGATTAAATAATTAATATATTTATTAGTTAATCTAAATAGTTTAAAAAAGTTATAATTTTTCAAATTTTTATTTTAAATAACTAGTTTATTTTTAATTTAAATTAGTTACTTTTTAAAAAAGAATAAAGTTAATAATTATAAGAAGCTAATATTAATATTAATATCTAATTAATATATCTTTTATATTAATAGATTATAATTATAAAGTAAAATTAGAATAAAAGTTAAATTAACTCTTTTAAACTTAAATTAAAAGTTAATCTATATATATAAATAGAATATTAGTTTAAATTAACTAATATATAATAGAGAGTTAAAAGAGATTATTTAAATAATCGAATTAATTAACTAGTTAACTTAGTTTAACTAATAATATATAATATATAATAATAATTAAATAAAGTTATAATATTTAAAATTACTAAATAATAACTTTAATTAAAAATAGTTAATAAAGGTATTTGATATTAATAGTTAAATATAATATACTTTTATAATAATAAAAATGATTTTTCATTGAAAAAATATAATTACTTTATATAACTTTTTTAACTAAAACGATTTTTTATTAAAAAAATATAATTTCTTATTGAAAATCATTAGATTAAAATTGAATATAATAAATAACTTTTCTATAAATCAAACTAGTTAAACTATTTAGTTATATAATTATCTATTATTAAGATATTATTATTATTACTAATTTTATAAATTTTTACTTTATATTTTGAAATTTTTTATTTAAAAACTTTAAAAACTATAAAAATATTAAAAAACAATAAAATAATAAAAATATTAATAAAAAGAAATTAATATTTAAATATAATATATTTCTATAATCTAAACTAGTTTATTTATATCTTTATATTATTACTATATTATTATTATTATTAATTCTAGTAATTCTAAATACTAAGTTTATTAATTTTATTTTATTAAACTTAAATTATTAATTTAATTAATATTTAATAATATTAATAATACTAAGTAATATTAATAAACTAAAAAGGTTTTTAGAATATTAATATATTTATTAAAATATTATATTAATACTTATTAATATAATTACTCTCTTAACCTTTAATAATAATAATAATAATTAAGATATTATTTCGATTATCTTCTTTTTAATTACTTTTAATACTTTAATTATTATTAAGTTATCACTTTTAATTATTAATATTATTAATAATATTATAGATATTATTATATTATTAATCTTATTTATTATCTTTTAATTCAATTTTAATATCAATTTATTTAGTCTTTCTAATATTATAAGTTTAGACCTTTTAATTAAATTTATTATAAATATTATAATTAGTTCTAATAGTATTCTATTTTATTTATTAAAATATATTAACCTCTTTTTAATAGAATAGATTAATAAAAACTTGAAAATTATTATTAACTAATCAATTAATTTAAAATCTATTTAATTATTTATTTTTAAAACTTTAGATCTTTTAATTAAAATTAACTTTTTAACTTCTTTTTAAGAATAATAAAGTAAAATACTAGATTTTATCAAAGTATTTAGAGATTATATTATATTGAGAAAAATTAAAAAAGTTATTAACTAATTAGTTTTTTAATTTAATAACCTTGAATATATAACTTAGAAAGTAGAAAATTAAACTAAAGTCTTGAAATTATAAAAGCTTTTAGTAACTCTTTTAATAACTCTTTTAATAACTTTAATATTTTTAATAATCTTAGTATTTAAAGTTATTAAAATTATTTAAAACCTAGTTTAAACTTTCTTTATTAATATCACTATATTAAATAATTTAAAGTTAAATAACTAAATTATAGTTTAAATTAAATTTAAAATAGTTAAATTTAAAACTAAGTTTTTAAATTAATTTATCTTAATATATAATATTATATTATATTATAATAATTTTTTAACTTTAATTATATATAATATTATTAATAAGATTTTTAAGATTAAAGAAATTAAAAAACTAATTATTTCGATTATTATTAATATATATAATAAAAAGAACTTAGTATTAATTATAATCTTTTTTTATATAATCGACTTTTTAATTAAAAAGATTAATATTTAAAAAAACCTTCTTAATTTTAAAAGTATTTAAAAGAATAAACTTTAATTTAAAATAGTATTATATAAAATCTTTACTATTAACTTTAATATCTTAGAAAGTATAAAACTAGTATTAAAAAAGATTAAAATCTTTAATAGTTTCTTAAACTTTAAACTAATTAAAACTTTTTATTAACTTTTTTTCAAAATTAATTAAATTGTTAAAAGAGTTCATTTAATAATAGTTTCTTTTAAAACTATTAAGAAAATTAAAAAGTATATAAAGAATTAAGTTTATATTATTAGAATTTTAATTAAAATTAAAAAGTTATTAAATATTATAAAGTTAATTTAATATTTAAAATATTAGAGTTTTAAATATATAACTTAGTTCTATTATTATTAAATTAAGTATAGTTTATATTTAAAACTATATTTAACTTTTTAATATATTTATAATATTTATAATATTTAAAAGAAACTTTATTTATATTTAACTTTAAAATATATTAATTATTTTCAATCTTATACTAGTAACTTAAAATTATATAAAGTATATAAAATAACGAAAAAGGTTAGTTTTAATTTATAAATAATTAAGATATTTAGATATTATAAATAAATCTTAATAAAAGTTTATTAGAAATTAAATTAACTTTTAAATTAACTATTAAATTAAAAATCGATTTATTAATAATCTAAGAACTTTAGATTATAATTAAAAATTAAAACTAATTAAATAGTTAATTTATAATTTATATTAACTTTAATTAACTTTTAATATTATATTAGAATTTTAAACTTTAAACTTTAATATATATTTTAAAAGTTCTTATTATTAATATTATATTAATATTTAATAACTTGGATTTAAACTTATTAATAATATAATTAAACTTAGATATTAATATATTTAAAATAGTTAATATTTATAATAAAACTAACTAAATTGAAAATAATTTAAAAAAAATAATTAAAAGAAGTTTACTTTTAAAAATTATTATAATTAATTCGTTTATTTTAAAAGATTTTAATATATATTACTTTTAATAAAATTTAAAGTTACTTAATATTTAAAAAGAAGTTTAATTAGTTAATTAGATTAAAGATAATAATTTAAAGTTATTTAATAATCTAAAAATTAAAACCTTCTTTTATAAAACTAACTTTTTAATCTTAGACTTTACTTTTATTACTTTAAAAGTAACAAGGTATATTAATAATTAATAAATACTAGATAATTTAAATTTAAATTATTTATTAATCTTTTTTATAATTAAAAATCTAAACTTAAATTAAAATTATTTAAATCCCCTTTAACTTTTTAATATTAAGAAGATTAATTAAGATCTATTTAAAGTTAATTTAATTAATTTAATTAATAAAAACTTAATTCTCAATTAATAACTTTTAAAACTAATTAGAATTAAATTAACTTTTAAAATATTAATAATTAAGTTTTTAAAAACTATTAACTTCGAGTTAGTATAATTAATTAAATTAATATCGAATATAATGATTTTGAAAATTAAGCTAAAATTATAAACTAAATTTTAATAGACTTTTAAATTTAAAACTCTTTAAAAAGTAATATTAAAAATTTAAAGAGATAAAAGTTAAAGTTAAAATTAAAAAACTTATTTCTTTATTTAGAATTAATACTTTTTAGCTATTAAATATACTAAATAAAGTTATTAGAATATCTTTTTAAAAATTAAAAACTCGAAAGTTATTTTCAAAGTATTTAATTATATTAAAAGTTATTAAAGTTGAATATTATCTTTAATTTCTAACTAAATAACTTTTAAAGAAAAAATAAATATTTTAAAGTTAACTTTATTCTTTTAACCTTTAATATTAATTAATTCCTTCTAAAATATTTATAAAGTTAACTTTTAATTAAAAATAGTAATTAGTAAACTTAAAAAAACTTATTTAATTAAAATTAAAAGGAAAATCTCTAGACTTAATAAAATTAATTAGGAAATTATTAATAAAGTTTATTTAGTTATTTCTAATTTATTTTATAAAGTATATAATCTTCTTTTTAATTTTAATTATTACTTTACTTACTAATAATAAATAATTAATATAATATTTAAAAAATTAAAAAAACTTGATTATTTAGTTTTAAAAGTTTATAAAGTTATTTTATTATTTAATTACTTTAAGAAAGTTAATAAAAAGATATTAATAAAAAGATTAAACTATTTAGTTAAGATTATTAATTTATTATATAACTTTTAAATTAGAAGTTGATTTAAAAAGTTTATAATTAATATCAAATTATTATTAATAATTAAAATTAAATAAAATTATATAATTAATTTTAAAATATTAGTTTTATTCCTTGATATTAAAAGAGTCTTTAATTATATATCTAAAAACTAGTTATTAATAATTTTAAAAAAGTTTAAATTATTATTTAATTTAATAAATTAAGTTAATTACTTTATAAAAGCTTAGTAGTTTTAATTAGCTTTTAATAACTAAATTAAACTCTTTCTATTTATTAATACTAATATCCTTTAAAGTAGTCTAATTAGTTCGATTTTATTTTTAATTTATATTTAAGATCTTTTTCTAATTATTAACTATTTAATCTAGTCTTATATAAATAATATTATATTAGTAGTTAGTTTATTTAGTTTTAAAAAGAATTATTAAATTTTAGAAAAAGAAGTTAATAAATTATATTTCTTTAAAATAATAAATAATATTAATTTTAACTTTAAAAAAACTAAGTTAATTTATTTCTTTTCTAATAACTCAAAAATCTATTTAATTAAATTATCGAATTAATAAGTTATATATCTTTTTAAACTAATAAAGTAACTAGGAATTTAGTTTAATAATACTTTTAAATTTAAAAGTTATATTAAAATCTGAATTAATTAAACTAAAATAATATTACTTCAAGCTAACTAATTAATTAATATTTAAACTAACTTATCTTTCTTTATTATATATTAGTTATATATTATTTATATTATTAATATTTTAGATTATAAGTTTTTAATCTAGTATAAAGAATAAACTAATTTTAAAACTTAATTTCAACTACTTTAAAATTTAGTTTTTTATAAAATCTTAAAGGTTTTTAAAACTAGTTTAAGACTAATTATAAATATTGAAATTATATTAATATCTTTTAATATCTATCTTATTAATATTAATTACTAATATACTTTCTAATTACTTAAACTCTTAAAAAATTATCTAATTTATTAACTTCTTTAAAAAGATTATTAGAAGTTATAAAGTTATTAGAAATAAAGTTATTAGAAATTATAAAGTTACTAAAAGAGTTATTAGAAACTAGAATTTAGTTCTAACTCTATTTATCTTCTAAAGATTAATTGAAAGTAAAAGTTAAAATTAATATTAAAGTTAATTACTAAGTTAATATAAATCAATTAAATTAGATAATTAATATACTTATTAGTTAATTTAAATAAACTAGAAAAACTATATTTTTTTAAATTCCTACTTTAAACTACTAACCTTTTTTCAATCTAAATTAATTATTTCTTAAAAGAGAATAAAGCTAATAATTATAAAAAGTTAGTATTAATATTAATATTTAATTAATATATCTTTTATACTAATAAATTATAATTATAAGTTAGAATAAAAATTAAAGTTAAATTAACTCTTTTAAATTTAAATCAAAAGCTAATTTAAGTATATAAATAGAATATAAACTTAAATCAACTAGTTTATAATAAGGAGCTAGAAGAAGTTATTTAGATAATCAAATTAACTAGCTAGTTAATCTAGTTTAACTAAGAATATATTGTTTATAATAATAACTAAGTTAAATTACTATAATTAAAATTACTAAATAATAACTTTAATTAAAAATAACTAATAAAAGTATTTAATACTAATTACTAAATAACTAATAAAAGTGTTAATATCAAATTAATTTAAGTTCTAGAATACTATAAAGTTAAAAAGAATAAATTAGTTAATAAATTAATAAAAGAAATTATTAGTTTAAAATTAAATATTTATAAAACTAACTTTATATATTTAAATATTTAGATTAAAGTTATTAAGACTTAGAAATAAAAACTAGCTTTAGAAAAAATAACTAAATCGAGATTAGTTAAAGAAACTAAAGTTAATTATATTTTAACTTATAAATTAGTTCTTTAAAATAAAATCTCGATTCCCTTTGATATTAAATAAGTTATTACTAATATATTTTATTAATTAAAATTAGATTATAGTTATATTAAAACTTAT
>JANGZZ010000465.1:0-13934 GCA_026225955.1 Clarireedia paspali | reverse complement strand
CTAAGTTTTTAAATTATTTTATTCTAATATATAATATTATATTATATTATAATATCTTCTTAACTCTAATTACTTATAATATTATTAATAAAGCTTTTAAAGTTAAAAAAGTTAAAAAACTAGTTATTTTAATTATTATTAATATATCTAATAAGAAGAACTTAATATTAATTATAATCTCTCTTTATATAACTAACTTTTTAATTAAGAAGATTAATATTTAGAAAAACCTTTTTAATTTTAAAAGTATTTAAAAAGATAAATTTTGATTTAAAGTAATATTATATAGAATCTTTATAATTAACTTTAATATTTTAGAAAGTATAAAACTAGTATTAAAAGAGATTAAAACTTTTAATAATTTATTAAACTTTAAATTAATTAGAACTCTTTATTAACTTTTTTTCAAAACTAACTAAATTACTAAAAGAGTTAGTTTAATAATAATCTCTTTTAAAACTATTAAAGAGATTAAAAGATATATAAAAAACTAAGTTTATATTACTAGAATCTTAATTAAAGCTAAAAAGTTATTAAATATAATAAAGTTAATTTAATATATCTATTATTAAAACTTTAAATATATAATCTAGTTTTATTATTATTAAACTAAATATAATCTATATTTAAAACTTTATTCAACTTTCTAATATATTTATAATATCTATAATATTTATAAAAAACTTTATTTATATTTAACTTTAAAATATACTAATTACTTTTAATTTTATATTAATAATTTAAAATTATATAAAATATATAAAGTTATAAAAAAAGTTAGTTTTAACTTATAAATAGCTAGAATATCTAGATACTATAAATAAATTTTAATAAAAGTTTATTAAAAACTAAATTAATTCTTAAGTTAACTATTAAATTAAAAATCGATTTATTAATAATCTAAGAACTTTAGATTATAACTAAAAATTAAAACTAATTAAATAATCGATTTATAATTTATATTAACTTTAACTAGTTTCTAATATTATATTGAGATTTTAAACTTTGAACTTTAATATATACTTTAAAAGTTCTAATTATTAATATTATATTAATATTTGATAATTTAGATTTAAACTTATTAATAATATAATTAAATTTAAAAATCAATATATTTAAAATAATTAATATTTATAATAAAACTAACTAAGTTAAAAAAGATTTAAAAAAAATAATTGAAAAAAGTTTATTTCTAAAAACTATTATAACTAACTTATTTATTTTAAAGAACTTTAATATATATTACTTTTAATAGAACTTAAAGTTATCTAATATTTAAAAAAAGACTTAATTAGTTAGTTAGATTAAAGATAATAATTTAAAGTTATTTAATAATCTAAAGAATAAAACTTTCTTTTATAGAACTAGTTTTTTAGTTTTAAATTTTACTTTTATTATTTTAAAAATAATAAAGTATATTAATAACTAATAAATATTAAATAATTTAGATTTTAATTATTTATTAATCTTTTTTATAATTAAAAATCTAAATTTAAATTAAAGCTACTTAAATTCTTTTTAGTTTTTTAATATTAAAAAAACTAATTAGAATCTATTTAAAGTTAATTTAGTTAATTTAATTAATAAAAGTTTAATTCTTAATTAATAATTTTTAAAACTAGTTAGAATTAAATTAACTTTTAAAATATTAATAATTAAGTTTTTAAAAGTTATTAATTCTAAGTTAGTATAACTAATTAAACTAGTATCAAATATAATAATTTTGAAAATTAAACTAAAACTATAAGTTAAACTTTAATAAACTTTTAAATTTAAAATTCTTTAAAAAATAATATTAAAAGTTTAAAGAAATAAAAGTTAAAATCAAAATTAAAAAGTTTATTCTTTTATTTAGAACTAATACTTTTTAATTATTAAATATATTAAATAGAATTATTAGAATATCTTTTTAAAAACTAAAAACTTGAAAGTTATTTTCAAAGTATTTAACTATACTAAAAACTATTAAAGTTAAATATTACTTTTAATTTCTAACTAATCAATTTTCAAAGAAAAAGTAAATATTTTAAAGTTTATTTTATTCTTTTAACTTCTAATATCAATTAGCTTTTTTTAGAATATTTATAAAATCGATTCTTAATTAAAACTAATAACTAGTAAACTTAAAAGAATTTATTTAATTAAAGTTAAAGAGAAAACCTTTAAGTTTAATAAAATTAATTAGGAAATTATTAATAAAGTTTATTTAATTATTTTTAATCTATTTTATAAAGTTTATAACTTTCTTTTTAATTTTAGTTATTATTTAACTTACTAGTAATAAGTAATTAATATAATATTTAAAAAGCTTAAAAAACTTAATTATTCAATTTTAAAAGTTTATAAAGTTATTTTACTATTTAACTATTTTAGAAAGATTAATAAGAGAATATTAATTAAAAGATTAAACTATTTAATTAAAACTATTAACTTTCTATATAACTTTTAAATTAGAAATTAGTTTAAAAAGTTTATAATTAATATTAGATTATTATTAATAATTAAAATTAAATAAGATTATATAACTAATTTTAAAATATTAATTTTATTCTTTAATATTAAAAGAGCTTTCGATTATATATTTAAAAATTAATTATTAGTAATTTTAAAAGAGATTAAACTATTATTTAATTTAATTAACTAGATTAACTATTTCTTAGAAATTTAATAACTTTAGTTAACTTTTAATAATTAAATTAAATTCTTCTAGTTTATTAATATAAATATTTTTTAAAATAGTCTAATTAATTTGATTTTATTTTTAATTTATATTTAAAATCTCTTTCTAACTATTAGTTATTTAATTTAGTTTTATATAAATAATATTATATTAGTAGCTAGTTCGATTAATTTTAAAAAAAACTATTAAACTTTAGAAAAAGAAATTAATAAATTATATTCCTTTAAAATAATAAATAATATTAATTTTAACTTTAAGAAAATCAAGTTAATTTATTTCTTTATAAACAACTTAAAGGTCTATTTAGTTAAATTATTAAATTAATAAGTTATATACTCTTTTAAACTAATAAAATAATTAGGAATTTAATTTAATAATACTTTTAAATTTAAAAGTTATATTAAAATTCAAGTTAATTAAATTAAAATAATATTATTTCAAGTTAATTAGTTAACTAATATTTAGATTAGTTTATTTTTTTTATTATATATTAATTATATATTATTTATATTATTAATATCTTAAATTATAAGTCTTTAATTTAATATAAAGAATAAATTAATTTTAAAGTTTAATTTTAATTACTTTAAAACTTAATTCTTTATAAAATCTTAAATATTTTTAAGATTAATTTAAACTTAGTTATAAATATTAAAACTATTTTAATACTCTTTAATATCTATTTTATTAATATTAATTACTAATATACTTTCTAATTACTTAAACTTTTAAAAAACTATCTAATTTACTAATTATTTTAAAAAGATTATTAGAAACTATAAAGTTATTAAAATAATTATTAAAAGTTATAAAGTTATTAGAAAAGTTATTAAAAGTTAGAATTTAGTTTTAACTTTATTTACTTTTTAAAGATTAGTTGAAAGTAAAGATCGAAGCTAATATTGAAACTAGCTACTAAGCTAATATAAATTAAATAATTAATATATTTACTAATTAATCTAAATAATTTAAAAAAGTTATAGCTTTTTAAATTCTTATTTTAAATAACTAGTTTATTTTCAATTTAAATTAGTTACTTTTCAAAAAAGAATAAAGTTAAAGATTATAAAAAGTTAATATTAATATTAATATCTAATTAATATATCTTTTATATTAATAGATTCTAGTTATAAAATAAAACTAAAATAAAAGTTAAATTAATATTTTTAAATTTAAATTAAAAACTAATTTAAATATATAAATAGAATATTAGTTTAAATTAACTAATATATAATAAAGAGTTAAAAGAGATTATTTAAATAATTAAATTAACTAGTTAATTAATTTAATTAAATTAAAAATATATAGTTTATAATAATAATTAAATAAAGTTATAATATTTAAAATTATTAAATAATAACTTTAATTAAAAATAATTAATAAAAGTATTTAATATTAATAATTAAATAATTAATAAAGATATTAATATTAAATTAATTTAAATTCTAAAATATTATAAAGTTAAAAATAATAAATTAATTAATAAATTAATAAAAGAAGTTATTAATTTAAAACTAAATATTTATAAAATTAACTTTATTTATTTAAATATTTTTATTAAAAATATTAAAATTTAGAAATAAAAATTAGTTTTAAAAAAAATAATTAAATTAAAATTAATTAAAAATTTTAAAACTAATTATATTTTAATTTATAAATTAACTTTTTAAAATAAAATCTTAATCCTTTTTAATATTAAATAAACTACTACTAATATATTTTATTAACTAAAATTAAATTATAATTATATTAAAACTTATTTATATTAATTAGACTTAATTAATAATAATAAATATAAATATAGAAAAAAAAGATATTAAAATATCTTCTATTTAGTTACTAACTACTTACTAGTATTTATATAAAGTTAAAAGATAAGTTTAATATATATTATCTTTTCAAAAAAAACGATTTTTTATCGAAAAAACGCGATTTCTCATCGAAAATCATCGGATCAAAGTCGAATATAATAAATAACTCTTCTGTAGATTGATTAAGCTAGGCCACTTAGCTGTATAACTATCCGCCGCCGAGATATCGTTGTCGCTGTCGATTTCATCGATTTTTACTTTATATTTTCGAAATTTTTACTTCAAAACCTCAAAAATCATAAAAACATCGAAAAACTATTAAAACAATAAAAATATCAATAAAAAGAGGCTAGTACTTAGTGCAATACGCTTTTATAGTTCGAACTAGTCTATTTGCACCTTTGTACTACTACTATATCGTTGTCGCTGTCGATTCCGGCGATTCCAGGTATTAAGTTTATTAACTTTGTTTTATTAAAACTTAAATTATTGATTTAATAATAATTAACGATATTAATGATTCTAGTGATACTAGAAAGGTTTCTTTAGCCTACTAGGGCTTTTATAGTACTAATATACTTATTTAAGTGTTATATTGATACTTATCAATATAGAAACTCCCTTTACCTCTAACAATAATAATAACTAAGATATTACTTCGACTACCTCTTTTTTGATTACTTCTAGTGCCCCAACTGTTATCAGGTTATCACTCCCAGTTATTAATACTATTAATAATATTATAGATATCAATATATCGCTGACCTTACTTATAACCCTTCGATTTAACTCTAATATCGATTTATCTAGCCTATCTAATATTATAAGCTCGGACCTCTTCGTTAGACTTACTATAAACATTATAACTAGCCCTAGTAGTATCTTACTCCGCCTTTTAAAATGTATTAACCTTTTTTCAGTGAAACAGATTAATAAAAATTCGAGAATTATTATCAACTAATTAGTGAACCTAGAATCGGCCTAAGTACTTATTTATAAAGCTCTAGACCTTTTAATTAAAGCTAGTACTTTTACTTCTTCTTGGGAATAATAAGGTAAAATACTAGACTTTATCGAAGTGTTTAGAGACTATATCGGATCAAAAAAGGTCAGAAAAGTTACTGACTAATTAGCTTCTCAACTTAATAACCTCGAATATATGATTTGAAAGATAGAAGCTCAAGTTAAAGCCTCTAAAGCTACTAAGGCTATAGCTCTCTTAGTGACTCTTCTAGTAACCCTTCCAATGACCCTAGTGCTCCTAGTGACCTTAACTTCAAAAATCACTAAAATTGCTTAAAATCCAGCTTAGGCTTTCTTCACTAATATTACTATATTAAGTGACTCAAAGTTAAGTAACTGGACTATAGTTATAGTTAAACTCAAAGCGGCTAAGCCTAAAGCTAAGCCCTTAAATCAACTTATCTTAGTATATAACACTATATTATACTATAATACTTTCTTAGCTTTAGCTATTTATAATGTTATTAATAAAGCTTTTGAGGTTAAAAGAGTTAAAGGGCCGGTTATTTCGGCTATTACTAATACGTCTAACAAGAAGAACCTAGTACTAACTATAACCCCTCTTTATATAATCGACTTTCTAATTAAGAAGATTAATATTTGAAAAAACCTTTTTAATTTTAAAAGTATTTAAAAGGATAAACCCTGGTTTAAAGTAGTATTATATAGGATCTTTATAACTAACTTTAATACTCCGGAAAGTATAGAACTAGTATTAGAAGAGATTAAAACCTTTAATAACTCTCTTAACCTCAAACTAATTAAAACTCTTTATTAGCTTTCCTCCGAAGCTAACCGGGCCGCTAAAAGAGCCGGTTCAGTAGTAGTCTCTTTTAAGACTACTGAAGAAGCTAAGAGGTATATAAAGAACCGGGTTTATATAACTAGAATCTCGATTAAAGTCAAGAAGCTTTTAAATATTATAAAGTCAACTTAATATTTAAAATATCAGAGTTTCGGGTATATAACCTAGTTCTATTACTACTAAGCTAAGTATAGCCTATACTCGGAACCTTACTTAACCTCTTAATACGCTTGTAATGTCTATAATGCTCGCGGGAAGCTCTATTCGTATTTAACTTTAAAGTATACTAATTGCTCCTAATCTTATACTAGTGATTCGAAAGTGTATAAAGTGTATAAGGCTACTAAAAAGGTTAGTTTTAGCTTATAAATAGCTAGAATATTCAGGTATTATAAGTGAATCTTAATAAAAGTTTATTAGAAACTAAATTAACTCTTGAATTAGCTATTAAGTTAAAAATTAACTTATTAATAATCCAGGAACTATAGATTATAGCCGAAGATCAAAACTGGCTAAATAGTCGATCTATAGTTTATACTAGCTTCAATCAGCTCTTAGTACTATACTAGAACTATAAACCTCGAACTTTAGTATATACCTTAAAAGTTCTAACTACTAATATCACACTAGTATCTAATAACTCGGATTCAGACTTATTAGTAATACGACTAAGCTCTAGAATCAATATACTCGAAATAGTCAATATCTACAACGAGACTAGCTAAACTGAAAACGACTTAAAGAAAATAGTTAAAAGAAGTTTACTTTCAAGAGCTATTATAACTAATTCGTTTATTTTAAGGGACTTTAATATATACTACCCTTAGTAGGACTCAAAGTCACTTGATATCTAAAAAGGGGCCTAATTAGTTAGTTAGATCGAAGATAATAACTTGAAGTTACTTAATAATCTAAAGACTAAAATCTTCTTTTATAAAGTTAGTTCTTCAGTCTTAGACTTTACTCTTACTACTTCAAGGGTAACAAGATATATTGATAACTAGTAGATACTAGACGACTTAGGCTTAGATCACTTACTAATTTTTTTTACAATTAAAAATCTAAGCTCAAATCAAAGTTATTTAAATCCTCTTTAGCTTTTTAATACTAAAAAGGCTAATTAGGATCTATTTAAGACTAGTCTAGTCGATTTAACTAATAAGAGCCTAGTTCTCAACTAAGAACCCTCTGTATTAGCTAGAACCAGGTTAACTCTTGAAGTATTGATAATCGAGTTTTTAAAAGCTATTAGCTTCGAGCTAGTACAACTAATTGGGCTAGCGTCGAATATAGCGATTCCGAAAATCAAGCCGAAGTTATAAGCTAAACCCTGGTAAACTCTTGAATTTAAAACCCTTCGAAAATCGATATTAAAAGTTTAAAGAGAAGATAATCAAAGTCAAATATACTCTTTAGCTTAGAACTAGTACTTTTCGGCTATTAAACATATTAAACAGAGTCACTAGAATACCTTTTTAGAGACTAAAAACCTGAAAGCTATTTTTAAAGCTTTTAGCTATACTAAAAGCTATTAAAGTCGGATATTACTCTCGATTTCTAACTAATCAACTTTCGAAGAAAAAGCGAGTATTTTAAAGTCTACTTTGTTCCTCTAGTCCCTAATATCGACTAGCCCCTCTTGGGATACTTATAAAGTCGACCTCTAGCTGGAACTAGTAACTAGTAAGCTTGAAAGAGCTTATTCAACTAAAATCAAAGGAAAAACCCTGGGGCCTAACAGAATAAACTAGGAAATTATCAATAAAGCTTATTTAGCTATTCCTAACTTATTTTATAAGGTCTATAGTCTACTTCTCAATTTTAGCTACTACCCGACCTACTAGCGACAAGTAACTAACGTGATATTTAAAAAGCTAAAAAAGTTTAATTATTTAATTTTAAAAGCTTATAAGATTATTTTACTATTTAATTGCTTTAGGAAGGTTAGTAAGAGGATACTAACAAAGAGATTAAGCTATTTAGCTAAGACTACTAGCTTGCTATATAGCTCTTAAATTAGAAGTCGATTCAAAAAGTCTATAGTCGATACTAGGTTATTATTAGCAATTAAAATTAAATAAGATTATATAGCTAATCTCAAAATATTAGTTTTATTTCTAGATATTAAAAAGGCCTTCAATTATATATTTAAAAACTAGTTACTAGTGATTTTAAAAGAGCTTAAATTACTACTTAGTTTAATTAGCTAGATTAGTTACTTCTTGGAAGCCTAGTAGCTCCGACTAGCTTTTGATAACCAAATTAAGCCTTTCCAACCTATTAATACTAGTATCTCTCAGAATAGCTCGATTAGTTCGATTTTATTCTTAATTTATATTCGAGACCTTTTTCCGATTATTAGCTACTTAGTTTAGTCTTATATAGACAATATTGTATTAGTAGCTAGTTCAACTAGTTTTAAAAAGAATTACTAAACTCTAGAAAGAGAAGCTAATAAACTATATTCCCTTGGAACAGTGAATAATATCGATTTTAACTTTGAGAAAACTAAACTAATTTACTTCTTTTCTAACAACTTAGTAAGCTACTTAGTTAAATTACCGAATTAGTAGGTTATATACCTCTCTAAGCTAATAAAGTGGCTAGGAATTTAGTTTAATAATACTCTTAAATTTAAAGGTTATATTGGAATTCGAGTTAGTTAAGCTAAAACAATACTACTTCGAGCTAGCTAGCTAGCTAGTACTCAAACTAGTTTATTCCCTTTTACTATATACCAACTATATATCGCCTATATCACTAGTATCTCAAACTATAGGTCCCCAATTTAATATAAGGAACAAGCTAATTTTAAAGCTCAACTTTAACTACTTCAAAACTTAGCTCTTTATAAAATCCTAAAGGTTTTTAAGACTAGCTTGGGGCTAGCTATAAATACTAAAGCTATACTAGTACTCTCTAATATCTGTCTTACTAACACTAATTACTAATATACTCTCCGGTCACTTAAACTCTCGAAAAACTACCTAATTTATAAGCTACTTTGGGAAAAATACTCAGATAGTTATTAGGAACTACAAGGTTACTAGAAGGGTTATTAAGAGTTATAGAGTTATTAAGAACTTAGTTCCAACCCTATTTACCTTCCAAGGGCCAGCCAGAAGCGGAGATCGAAGCTAACACCAAAGCTAGCTACTAAGCTAATATAAATCAACTAGATTAAACGATCAATATACTTACTAATCAACTTAGATAAACTAGAAAAGCTATAACTCTTTAAATTCTTATTTTGGACAACTAGCTTATTTTCGGTTTAAATTAGCTACTTTTCGAAGGAGGATAAGGCTAATGATCACAAGGAGCTAGTATCAATATTAGTGTCTAATCAATACACCTTTTATACCAACGAATTATAACTACAAAACGGAACTAGAATAGAGATCAGATTAGTACTTTTAAACTCAAATCAAAAGCTAATCTAGATATATAAATAGAATATTGGCCTAAATCAACTAGTATACAATAAGGAGCTAGAAGGGGTCACTTAGGCAGTCGAATTAGCTAGTTAGCTAGCTTAGTCTAGCCAAGAATATATAATTTACAATAATAACTAAGTTAGATTACTATAACTAAAATCACTTAGTGATAACTCTAGCTAAGAACAACTAATAAGGGTATTCGACGCTAGTAGCCAAATAGTTAATAAAGACGCTAGTATCAAATTAGCTTAGGTCCTAGAGTACTATAAAGTTAAAGAGAATAAATTAGTTGATAAATTAACTAAAAAAGCTACTAGTCTAGAACCAGATACTTATACAACTAGTTTCGCCTATTTAGACATTTAGGTCAAAGCTATTAAGATCTAGAAATAGGAACTAGCTCTGGAAAAAGCAACTAAATCGAAATTAGCTAAAGAACCTAAAACTAATTACACTTCAACTTATAAATTAGTACCTTAAAGTAAAATCTCGATCTCCCTTAACACTAAACAGGTTATAGCTAGCGCTTTTTACTAGCTAAAACTTAGCTATAGTTATATTAAAGCTTATTTACATCGACTAAATCTAACTAGTAATAATAAATATAAATATAGTAAAAAGAAGATACTAGAATATTTTATACTTAGTTACTAACTACTAGCTAATGCCCGCTTGAAGCTAAAAGATAAGCTTAATATATACTACCTTAGCTT
The DNA here is from genome assembly GCA_026225955.1 of Clarireedia paspali. Lineage (NCBI taxonomy): Eukaryota > Fungi > Ascomycota > Leotiomycetes > Helotiales > Rutstroemiaceae > Clarireedia > Clarireedia paspali. Next base: position 3,462 of record JANGZZ010000465.1, on the reverse strand, counting down.
ACTACTATTACTCGATATAAAACCTAGAATTGAAGCTAGCCTGGAATTTATCCAAGAAACTAGTATTTATACACGAAGGTATTATCTAATCTGGTCAACTAACTCTTAATAAATTGGACTTATTTATAAATTGTTATTATTAAATCTCAAACTAGCCTAATACCGGATATTAGTACTAATATCACTAATATTCAGTATTTGAGCTGATTTAAGCTTAATTCCTTTTACTAATGTTCGAGGTATCTTAGAGTGTTTTTACATTATTTTAACTATTATTTCCTTAAAATTAGGGCTAGACCCTTAGTATCTCTTTATATATATAACATTGTATATATTTAGACCTATATACATCTAGCTGCTAGTAGTATATCCGCTAGCTGACCTACTATAATCTCAGACTTATACAGGTTGTTAAAATGAATAAAAAAAAAAAAAAAAAAAAAAAATATATTATCTTAGTTTACCTTTATTATTTAATACTAAATCTAGAATCGAAACTAGTTTAGAATTTATTTAAGAAATTAGTATTTATATATAAAAATATTATTTAATCTAGTTAGATAACTTTTAATAAATTAAACTTATTTATAAATTATTATTATTAAATCTCAAACTAATCTAATATTAGATATTAATATTAATATTATTAATATTTAATATTTAGACTAATTTAAATTTAATTCTTTTTATTAATATTTAAAGTGTTTTAAGATTATTTTAATTATTATTTCTTTAAAATTAGAGTTAAACTTTTAATATCTCTTTATTATATATAGTATTATATATATTTAATTATTAATAGTATAATTATTAATTAATTTATTATAATCTTAGACTTATATAGATTATTAAAATAAATAAATAAAAAATAATAACTAAGATATTACTTTTATTATCTTTTTTTTTTTTTATTTATTTTAATAATCTATATAAGTTTGAGATTATAGTAAGTCAGCTAGTAATTATACTATTAATAACTAGATATATATAAGTCTAAATATATATAATATTATATATAGTAAAGAGATATTAAAAGTTTAACTTTAATTTTAAAGAAATAATAATTAAAATAATTTTAAAATACTTTGAATATTAATAAAAAGAATTAAACTTAAACTAGTTTAAATATTAAATATTAATAATATTAATATTAATATCTAGTATTAAACTAGTCTAAGATTTAATAATAATAATTTATAAATAAGTTCAATTTATTAAAAGTTATCTAATTAAATTAAATAATATTTTTATATATAAATACTAGTTTTTTAAATAAATTCTAGACTAACTTTAATTTTAAATTTAATATTAAGTAATAAAGGTAAATTAAAATAATATATATTAAACTTATCTTTTAACTTTATATAAATACTAGTAAATAGTTAATAACTAAATAGAAAGTATTTTAATATCTTCTTTTTTTATATTTATATTTATTATTATTAGTTAAATTTAATTGATATAAATAAACTTTGATATAATTATAGTTTAATTTTAATTAGTAAAATATATTAATAATAATTTATTTAGTATTAAAAGAAATCGAGATTTTATTTTAAGAAGTTAATTTATAAGTTAAAATATAATTAGTTTTAAGTTTTTTAATTAGTTTAGATTTAATTATTTTTTTTAAAGTTAGTTTCTATTTCTAAATTTTAATAAATTTAATCTAGATATCTAAATAAATAAAGTTAATTATATAAATATTTAGTTTTAAACTAATAGTTTCTTTTATTAATTTATTAATTAATTTATTCTTTTCGACTTTATAATATTCTAAGATTTAAACTAATTTAATACTAATACTTTTATTAACTATTTAGTTATTAATATTAAATACTCTTATTAATTATTTTTAGTTAAAATTATTATTTAATAATTTTAATTATAATAATTCAACTTAGTTATTATTATAAACTATATATTCTTAGTTAAACTAAGTTAGTTAGTTAACTAATTCGATTATTTAAATAATCTTTTCTAACTCCTTATTATAAATTAGTTAATTTAAATTTATATTCTATTTATATATTTAGATTAGCTTTTAATTTAAATCTAAAAATACTAATCTAATCTTTATTTTAGTTTTATTTTATAATTAAAATCTATTAGTATAAAAGATATATTAATTAAATATTAGTATTAATATTAGTTTCTTATAATTATTAACTTTCTTTTTTTTCGAAAAGTAATTAATTTAAATTGAAAATAAACTAGTTACTTAAAGTAGAAATTTAAAAAACTATAACTTTTTTAAACTATCTAAGTTAATTAATAAATATATTAATTATTTAATTTAGTTAATTTATATTAACTTAATAACTAGCTTTAGTATTAGTTTTAATCTCTACTTTTAATTAACTTTTAGAAAGTAAATAAAGTTAGAATTAAGTTTTAACTTTTAATAACTCTTTTAATAACTTTATAATTTTTAATAACTATTTTAGTAACTTTATAGTTTTTAATAATCTTTTTAAAATAATTAGTAAATTAAATAGTTTTTCAAGAGTTTAAATAATTAAAAAGTATATTAATAATTAATATTAATAAAATAGATATTAAGAGATATTAAAATAGCTTTAATATTTATAACTAAATTCAAGTTAATTTTAAAAATACTTAAGATTTTATAAAGAGTTAAGTTCTAAAGTAATTAAAGTTAGATTTTAAAATTAGTTTATTCTTTATATTAAATTAAAGATCTATAATTTAAGATACTAATAATATAGATAATATATAATTAGTATATAATAAAAGAAGATAAATTAGTTTAAATACTAATTAATTAATTAATTCGAAGTAATATTATTTTAACTTAACTAATTTAAATTTTAATATAACTTTTAAATTTGAAAGTATTATTAAACTAGATTTCTAACTATTTTATTAATTTGAAAAAGTATATAACTTATTAATTTAGTAATTTAATTAAATAAGCTTTTAAATTACTTATAAAGAAGTAAATTAACTTGGTTTTCTTAAAATCAAAATTAATATTATTTATTATTTTAAAGGAATATAACTTATTAACTTTTCTTTTTAAAGTTTAATAGTTTTTTTTAAAACTAGTTAAATTAACTATTAATATAATATTGTTTATATAAAACTAAATTAAATAATTAATAATTAGAAAGAAATCTTAAATATAAATCAAGAATAAAATCGAACTAATTAAATTACTTTAGGAAATATTTATATTAATAAACTAGAAAAGTTTAATTTAATTATTAAAAGTTAATTAGAGTTATTAAACTTTTATAAAATAGTTAATTTAGTTAATTAAACTAAATAGTAATTTAATTTTTTTTAAAATTACTAATAACTAGTTTTTAGATATATAATTAAAAGCCTTTTTAATATTAAAGAATAAAACTAATATTTTAAAATTAATTATATAATCTTATTTAATTTTAATTATTAATAATAATCTAATATTAATTATAAACTTTTTAAATTAACTTT
>JANGZZ010000464.1:0-14025 GCA_026225955.1 Clarireedia paspali | reverse complement strand
ATTTTAATTATTACTTTATTTATTAATAATAAATAATTAATATAATATTTAAAAAATTAAAAAAGTTTAATTATTTAATTTTAAAAGTTTATAAAGTTATTTTATTATTTAACTATTTTAAAAAGATTAGTAAAAGGATATTAATTAAAAGATTAAATTATTTAATTAAAATTATTAGTTTTTTATATAACTTTTAAATTAGAAGTTAATTTAAAAAGTCTATAATTAATATTAAGTTATTATTAGTAATTAAAATCAAATAAGATTATATAACTAATTTTAAAATATTAGTTTTATTTCTTAATATTAAAAAGGCTTTTAATTATATATTTAAAAACTAGTTATTAATAATTTTAAAAAAGTTTAAATTATTATTTAATTTAATTAACTAAGTTAATTACTTTTTAAAAACTTAGTAATTCTAATTAACTTTTAATAATTAAATTAAACTCTTTTAATCTATTAATATTAATATCTTTTAAAATAGTTTAATTAATTTAATTTTATTTTTAATTTATATTTAAAATCTCTTTTTAATTATTAATTATTTAGTTTAGTCTTATATAAATAATATTATATTAGTAGTTAATTTAATTAATTTTAAAAAGAATTATTTAACTTTAGAAAAAGAAGTTAATAAATTATATTCTTTTAGAATAATAAATAATATCGATTTTAACTTTAAAAAAACTAAGTTAATTTATTTCTTCTTAAATAATTTAAAAGTATATTTAGTTAAATTATCGAATTAATAAGTTATATACTTTTCTAAATTAATAAAGTAGTTAGAAATCTAGTTTAATAATATCTTTAAATTTAAAAGTTATATTAAAATTCGAGTTAATTAAATTAAAATAATATTATTTTAAGTTAATTAATTAATTAATATTTAAATTAGTTTATTCTTTTTTATTATATATTAACTATATATTATTTATATTATTAATATCTTAGATTATAAATCCTCGATTTAATATAAAGAATAAACTAATTTTAAAGTTTAATTTTAACTACTTTAAAATCTAGTTTTTTATAAAATCTTAAAAGTTTTTAAAATTAATTTAAACTTAATTATAAATACTAAAATTATATTAATACTTTTTAATATCTATCTTATTAATATTAATTACTAATATACTTTTAAATTGTTTAAACTTTTAAAAAATTATTTAATTTATAAACTAATTTAAAAAGAATATTTAAAAAGATATTAGAAATTATAAAGTTATTAAAAAAGTTATTAAAAGAGTTATTAAAAGTTAGAACTTAGTTTTAACTTTATTTACTTTTTAAAAACTAGTTAAAAGTAAAGATTAAAGTTAATATCAAAGCTAGTTATTAAGTTAATATAAATTAATTAGATTAAATAATTAATATACTTATTAATCAACTTAGATAATCTAGAAAAATTATAATCTTTTAAATTCTTACTTTAAATAATTAGTTTATTTTTAATCTAAATTAATTACTTTTCGAAAAAAGATAAAGTTAATAATTATAAAGAGTTAATATTAATATTAATATCTAATTAATATATCTTTTATATTAATAGATTATAATTATAAAATAGAATTAAAATAAAGATTAAATTAATACTTTTAGATTTAAATTAAGAGTTAATCTAAATATATAAATAGAATATTAACTCAAATCAATAAGTTTATAATAAAGAATTAAAAGAAGTTATTTAAATAATCGAATTAACTAGTTAATTAACTTAATTAGATTAAGAATATATAGTTTATAATAATAATTAAATAAAGTTATAATATTTAAAATTATTAAATAATAACTTTAATTAAAAACAATTAATAAAAGTATTTAATATTAATAACTAAATAATTAATAAAGATATTAATATTAAATTAATTTAAGTTCTAGAATATTATAAAGTCGAAAAGAATAAATTAGTTGATAAATTAATAAAAAAAACTATTAATCTAAAACTAGATATTTATATAACTAGTTTCACTTATTTAGATATTTAGATTAAAGCTATTAAAGTTTAGAAATAGAAATTAGTTTTAGAAAAAAAGACTAAATCTAGACTAGTTAAAAAACTAAAGACTAATTATATTTTAACTTATAAATTAACTTTTTAAAATAAAATCTCGATATCTTATAATACTAAGTAAGTTATTATTAATATATTTTATTAGTTAAAACTAAGATATAGCTATATTAAAATTTATTTATATTAACTAAACTTAGTTAATAATAATAAATATAAATATAATAAAAAGAAAATATTAAAATATCTTCTTTTTAGTTATTAACTATTTATTAATATTTATATAAAGTTAAAAAATAAACTTAATATATATTATTTTAATTTACTTTTATTACTTAATATAAAACTTAGAATTAAAGTTAATTTAGAATTTATTTAAGAAACTAATATTTATATATAAAGATATTATTTAACTTAGTTAATTAACTTTTAATAAATTGGATTTATTTATAAATTATTATTATTAAGTCTCAAACTAGCTGAATACTAGATATTAATATTAATATTATTAATATTCAATATTTAAACTAGTTTGAATTTAATTTTTTTTATTAATATTTAAAGTGTTTTAAAATTATTTTTATTATTATTTCTTTAAAATTAAAGTTAAACCTTTAATATCTCTTTATTATATATAATATTATATATATTTAAACTTATATATATCTAGCTATTAATAGTATATTTATTAATCAACTTATTATAATTTTAAATTTATATAAGTTGTTAAAATAAAAAAAATAAAAAATTAATTTTAAAGTTTAATTTTAATTATTTTAGAATCTAACTTTTTATAAAATCTTAAAGGTTTTTAAAACTAATTTAAACTTAATTATAAATATTAAAATTATATTAATATTCTTAGATATCTATTTTATTAAAATTAATTATTAATATATTTTCTAGTTACTTAAACTTTTAAAAAACTATTTAATTTATAAACTATTTTAAAAAAGTTATTAGAAATTATAAAATTATTAAAAGTAATAAAGTTATTAAAAGTTATAAAGTTATTAAAAAAGTTATTAAAAGTTAAAACTTAGTTTTAACTTTATTTATTTTTTAAAGATTAAATAAAAATAAAGATTAAAACTAATATTAAAGCTAATTAATAAACTAATATAAATTAACTAAATTAAATAATTAATATATTTACTAATTAATTTAAATAAACTAGAAAAGTTATAATCTTTTAAATTTATATTCTAGATTATTAGTTTATTTTCAATTTAAATTAATTACTTTTCAAAGAAAAATAAAATTAAGAATTATAAAAAGTTAATATTAATATTAATATCTAATTAATATATCTTTTATATTAATAGATTCTAGTTATAAAATAAAACTAAAATAAAAGTTAAATTAATATTTTTAAATTTAAATTAAAAACTAATTTAAATATATAAATAGAATATAAATTGAAATTAACTAGTTTATAATAAAAAGTTAAAAGAAATTACTTAGATAATTAAATTAATTAGTTAATTAACTTAGTTTAATTAAAAATATATAATTTATAATAATAATCAAGTTAAATTATTATAATTAAAATTACTAAATAATAACTTTAACTAAAAATAATTAATAAAAATATTTAATATTAATAACTAAATAGTTAATAAAAGTATTAATATTAAATTAATTTAAGTTCTAAAATACTATAAAATCAAAAAGAATAAATTAATTAATAAATTAATAAAAGAAGTTATTAATTTAAAACTAGATATTTATATAATTAACTTTATTTATCTAAATATTTAAATTAAAGTTATTAAGATCTAAAAATAGAAATTAACTTTAGAAAAAATAATTAAATCTAGATTAGTTAAAGAATTTAAAGTTAATTATATTTTAATTTATAAATTAGTTTTTTAAAATAAAATCTTAATTCTCTTTAATATTAAGTAAATTATTATTAATATATTTTACTAACTAAAATTTAATTATAATTATATTAAAGTTTATTTATATTAACTAAATCTAGTTAATAATAATAAATATAAATATAATAAAAAAAAGATATTAGAATATTTTCTATTTAATTATTAACTACTTATTAATACTTATTTAAAGTTAAAAAATAAATTTAATATATATTACTTTAACTTATTATTATTACTTGATATTAAATTTAAAATCGAAATTAACTTGAAATTTATTTAAAAAACTAATATTTATATAAAAAGATATTATTTAATTTAGTTAATTAATCTTAATTAAATTAGAAAACTTTATAAATTATTATTATTAAACCTAATACTAGTCTAATACTAAATATTAATATTAATATTACTAATATTTAATATTTAAACTAATTTAAATTTAATTCTTTTTATTAATATTCAAAGTATTTTAAGATTATTTTAATTATTATTTCTTTAAAATTAAAATTAAACTTTTAATATCTTTTTATTATATATAATATTATATATATTTAGAATTATATATATTTAGCTATTAATAATATATCTATTAGTTAATTTATTATAATCTTAGATTTATATAGATTATTAAAATAAAAAAAAAAAGTATTATATTAATATTTATTAATATAAAAGCCTTTTTAACTTCTAATAATAATAATAATTAAGATTTTTTTTTATTTTAATAATCTATATAAATCTAAGATTATAATAAATTAACTAATAAATATATTATTAATAACTAAATATATATAAGTTTAAATATATATAATATTATATATAATAAAGAGATATTAAGAGTTTAACTTTAATTTTAAAGAAATAATAATTAAAATAATTTTAAAATACTTTAAATATTAATAAAAAGAATTAAGTTTAAATTAATTTAAATATCGAATATTAATAATATTAATATTAATATCTAATATTAAATTAATCTAAAACTTAATAATAATAATTTATAAATAAATCTAATTTATTAAATATTAGTTAATTAGATTAAATAATATCTTTATATATAAATATTAATTTCTTAAATAAATTCTAAATTAACTTTGATTTTAAATTTAATATTAAATAATAAAAGTAAATTAAGATAATATATATTAAATTTATCTTTTAACTTTAGATAAATATTAATAAGAAATTAATAGTTAAATAGAAGGTATTTTAATATCTTCTTTTTATTATATTTATATTTATTATTATTTATTAAACTTTAATATAAATAAACTTTAATATAATTATAACTTAATTTTAATTAATAAAATATATTAATAGTAGTTTATTTAATATTAAAAGAGATTAAGATTTTATTTTAGAAAGTTAATTTATAAATTAAAATATAATTAATTTTAATTTCTTTAATTAATCTTAATTTAATTATTTTTTCTAAAATTAATTTTTATTTCTAGATCTTAATACTTTTAATCTAAATATTTAAATAAATAAAGTTAGTTTTATAAATATTTAGTTTTAGATTAATAATTTCTTTTATTAATTTATTAATTAATTTATTCTCTTCGATTTTATAATACTTTAAAATTTAAATTAATTTAATATTAATATCTTTATTAACTATTTAATTATTAATATCAAATATTTTTATTAATTATTTTTAATTAAAGTTATTATTTAATAATTTTAAATATTATAACTCTATTTAATTATTATTATAAATTATATATTTTTAATTTAACTAAGTTAATTAACTAGTTAATTTAATTACTTAAATAATCTTTTCTAACTCTTTATTATATATTAATTAATTTAAATTAATATTCTATTTATATATTTAAATTAACTTTTGATTTAAATTTAAAAGAGTTAATTTAACTTTTATTTTAATTCTATCTTATAATTATAATCTATTAATATAAAAAGTATATTAATTAGATATTAATATTAATATTAATCTCTTATAATTATTAATTTCTTTCTTTTTTAAAAAGTAATTAATTTAGATTGAAAATAAGTTAATTATTTAAAGTAAGAATTTAAAGAGTTATAGTTTTTTTAAATTATTTAAATTAACTAGTAAATATATTAATTATTTAATTTAGTTGATTTATATTAGTTTATTAATTAGCTTTAATATTAACTTCAATCTTTACTTCTAATTAGCTTTTAAAAGATAAATAGAATTAAAACTTAATTTTAACTTTTAGTAACTTTTTTAATAACTTTTTTAATAATTCTTCTAATATTTTTTTTAATAACTTTATAACTTTTAATAACTTTCTTAAAATAGTTAATAAATTAAATAGTTTTTTAAAAGTTTAAATAATTAGAAAGTGTATTAGTAATTAATATTAATAAAATAAATATTAAAAGATATTAATATAACTTTAGTATTTATAATTAGCTTTAAATTAATTTTAAAAACTTTTAAGATTTTATAAAAAGTTAAATTTTAAAATAGTTAAAATTAAATTTTAAAATTAACTTACTTTTTATATTAAATTAAAAACTTATAATCTGAGATATTAATAATATAAATAATATATAATTAATATATAATAAAAGAGAATAAGTTAATTTAAATATTAGTTAATTAATTAACTTGAAATAATATTATTTTAATTTAATTAACTCGAATTCTAATATAATTTTTAAATTTGAAAATATTATTAAACTAAATTTTTAACTCCTTTATTAATTTAGAAGAATATATTATTTATTAATTTAATAATTTAACTAAATAATTTATTAAGTTATTAAAGAAGAAATAAATTAATTTAATTTTCTTAAAGTTAAAATTAATATTATTTATTATTTTAAAAGAATATAACTTATTAACTTCTTTTTCTAAAGTTTAATAATTTTTTTAAAACTAATTAAACTAGTTATTAATATAATATTATTTATATAAAACTAGATTAAATAACTAATTATTAAAAAAAGATCTTAAATATAAATTAAAAATAAAATCGAATTAATTAAGTTATTTTAAAGAATATTAATATTAATAAATTAAAAGAGTTTAATTTAGTTATTAAAAGCTAATTAAAGTTACTAAGTTTTTAAAAAGTAATTAATCTAATTAATTAAACTAAATAATAATTTAAACTCTTTTAAAATTATTAATAACTAGTTTTTAAATATATAATTAAAAGCTCTTTTAATATTAAGAAATAAAATTAATATTTTAAAATTAATTATATAATCTTATTCGATTTTAATTATTAATAATAATTTAATATTAATTATAAACTTTTTAAATTAACTTCTAATTTAAAAGTTATATAATAAACTAATAATTTTAATTAAATAATTTAATTTCTTTATTAATATTCTCTTATTAACTTTTTTAAAGTAATTTAGTAATAAAATAATTTTATAAACTTTTAAAATTAAATAATTAAGTTTTTTTAACTTTTTAAATATTATATTAATTATTTATTACTAATAAATTAAATAATAGTTAAAATTAAAAAGAAAGTTATAAACTTTATAAAATAGTTTAAAGATAATTAAATAAACTTTATTAATAATTTCCTAGTTAATTTTATTAAATTTTAGAGTTTTTCTTTTAATTTTAATTAAATAAACTTTTTTTAACTTATTAGTTACTAGTTTTAATTAAGAGTTAACTTTATAAATATTTTAAAAGAAATTAGTTAATATTAATAATTAAAAGAATAAAGTAAACTTTAAAATATTTATTTTTTCTTTGAAAATTAATTAGTTAGAAATTAAAGATAATATCTAACTTTAATAGTTTTTAATATAATTAAATACTTTGAAAATTATTTTTAAATTTTTAATTTTTAAAAAAGTATTTTAATAACTTTATTTAATATATTTAATAATTAAAAAATATTAGTTCTAAATTAAAGAATAGTTTTCTTAATTTCTTTAAACTTTTAATATTATTTTTTAAAGGATTTTAAATTTAAAAGTTTATTAGAATTTAATTTATAATTTCGATTTAATTTTCGAAATTATTATATTTAATATTAGTCTAATTAGTTTTATTAACTTAAAGTTAATAATTTCTAAAAATTTAATTATTAATACTTTAAAAATTAACTTAGTTCTAATAAACTTTAAAGATTATTAATTAAGAATTAAACTTTTATTAGTTAAATTAACTAAATTAATTTTAAATAAATTCTAATTAGTCTTTTTAATATTAAAAAACTAAAGAGAATTTAAATAATTTTAATTTAAATTTAGATTTTTAATTATAAAAAAGATTAATAAATAATTTAAATTTAAATTATTTAGTATTTACTAGTTATTAATATATTTTATTACTTTTAAAATAATAAAAGTAAAGTTTAAAACTAAAAAATTAGTTTTTTAAAAGAAGATTTTAATTTCTAGATTATTAAATAACTTTAAATTATTATCTTTAATCTAATTAATTAATCAAGCTTTTTTTTAAATATTAAATAACTTTAAGTTTTATTAAAGATAATAAATATTAAAATTATTTAAAATAAATAAATTAGTTATAATAACTTTTAAAAATAAACTCTTTTTAATTATTTTTTTTAAATTACTTTTAATTTAATTAGTTTTATTATAGATATTAACTATTTTAAATATATTAGTATTTTCATTTAATTATATTATTAATAAGTTTGAATTCGAGTTATTAAATACTAGTATAATATTAATAATTAAAATTTTTAAAATATATATTAAAATTTAAAATTTAAAGTTCTAATATAATATTAAAAGTTAATTAAAGTTAATATAAATTATAAATTAACTATTTAATTAGTTTTAATTTTTAATTATAATCTAAAGTTCTTAGATTATTAATAAATCGATTTTTAATTTAATAGTTAACTTAAGAACTAATTTAATCTCTAATAAACTTTTATTAAGATTTATTTATAATATCTAGATATCCTAATTATTTATAAATTAAAAGTAACTCTTTTTATTATTTTATATATATTATACAATTTTAAATTATTAATATATAATTAAAAGTAGTTAATATACTTTAAAACTAAATATAAATAAGATTTCTTATAAATATTATAAATATTATAAATATATTAAAAAGTTAAATATAATTTCAAATATAAATTATATTTAGTTTAATAATAATAGAATTAAATTATATATTTAAAGTCTTAGTATTTTAAATATTAAATTAACTTTATAATATTTAATAATTTCTTAATTTTAACTAAGATTTTTATAATATAAATTTAGTTCTTTATATATTTCTTAACTTCTTTAATAGTTTTAAAAGAGATTATTATTAAATTAGCTCTTTTAATAATTTAATTAACTTTAAAAAAAAGTTAATAAAGAGTTCTAATTAATTTAAAATTTAAAGAGTTATTAAAAGTCTTTATTTTTTTTAATACTAATTTTATATTTTCTAAAATATTAAAGTTAATTATAAAGATCTTATATAATATTATTTTAAACTAAAGTTTATTTTTTTAAATACTTTTAAAATTAAAAAGGTTTTTCTAAATATTAATCTTTTTAATTAAAAAGTTAATTATATAAAAAGAGATTATAATTAATATTAAATTCTTCTTATTAAATATATTAATAATAATTGAAATAATTAGTCTTTTAACTTTTTTAGCTTTAAAAGCTTTATTAATAATATTATAAATAATTAAAATTAAGAAGATATTATAATATAATATAATATTATATATTAAAATAAATCGATTTAAAAGTTTAACTTTAAATTTAATTACTTTAGATTTAGTTTAAATTATAATCTAGTTATTTAACTTTAAATTATTTAATATAATAATATTAATAAAGAAAGTTTAAACTAGATTTTAAATAATTTTAATAATTTTTAATATTAAGATTATTAAAAGTATTAAAGTTATTAAAAGGATTATTAGAAAGATTATTAAAAGTTATTTTTATAGTTTTAAAGTTTTAATTTAGTTTTTTATCTTTTAAATTATATATTTAAAATTATTAAATTAAGAAGTTAATTAATTAATAACTTTTTTAATCTTTTTTAATATAATATAATCTTTAAACACTTTAATAAAATCTAGTATTTTATTTTATTATTTTTAAGAAAAAGTTAAAATATTAACTTTAATTAAAAGATTTAAAGTTTTAAAAATAAATAATTAGATAGATTCTAAATTAACTAATTAATTAATAATAATTTTCAGATTTTTATTAGTTTATTCTATTAAAAATAGATTAATATATTTTAAAAGATAAAGTGAAATACTATTAAAGTTAATTATAATATTTATAATAAATCTAATTAAAAGATTCAAATTTATAATATTAGAAAAACTAGATAAATTAATATTAGAGTTGAATTAAAAGATTATAAATAAAGTTAATAATATAATAATATTTATAATATTATTAATAATATTAATAACTAGAGAAGATAATTTAATAATTATAAAAGTATTAGAAATAATTAAAAAAATAATAATTAAAGTAATATTCTAATTATTATTATTATTAGAAGTTAAAAGGATTTCTATATTAATAAATATTAATATAATATATTAATAAGTATATTGATATTATAAAAACTCTTTTAAATTCAAAAAACCTTTTATAAATTACTAATATTATTAATATTATTAAATATTAATTAAATTAATAATTTAAATTTAATTTAATAAAATTAATAAACTTAATATTTAAAATCGCTAGAATTAATAATAATAATAATATAATAATAATATAAAGATATAAGTAAATTAATTCGAGTTATAAAAATATATTATATTAAATATTAACTTTTTTTTATTGATATTTTTATTATTTTAATAATTTTTTAATATTTTTATAGTTTTTAAAGTTTTTAAATAAAAATTTTGAAAATATAAAATAAAGATTTATAAAATCAATAGTAATAATAATATCTTAATAATAAATAATTATATAATTAAATAGTTTAATTTAATTAATTTATAAAAAAGTTATTTATTATATTCGATTTTAATTTAATAATTTTTAATAAGAAATTATATTTTTTAATAAAAAATTATTTTAAATAATATAGTTAATAATTAAGATATTATTTTAATTATCTTCTTTTTAATTACTTTTAATATTTTAATAATTATCAAGTTATCTTCTTTAGTTATTAATATTATTAATAATATTATAGATATTATTATATTATTAACTTTATTTATAATATTTCAATTTAACTTTAATATTAATTTATCTAGTTTTTTTAATATTATAAACTTAGATCTTTTTATTAAACTTATTATAAATATTATAATTAGTTTTAATAGTATTTTATTTTATCTTTTTAAATATATTAATTTATTTTTAATAAAATAAATTAATAAAAATCTGAAAATCACTATTAATTAATTAGTTAATTTAAAATTTATTTAACTACTTATTTTTAAAGCTTTAAATCTTTTAATTAAAACTAGTTTTTTAATTTCTTTTTAAAAATAATAAGATAAAATACTAGATTTTATTAAAGTATTTAAAGATTATATTATATTAAAAAAGATTAAAAAAGTTATTAACTAATTAATTTCTTAATTTAATAACTTTGAATATATAATCTAAAAGATAAAAAACTAGATTAAAACTTTGAAATTATAAAAATAACTCTTAATAACTTTCTTAATAATCTTTTTAATAACTTTAATATTTCTAATAATCTTAATATTAAAAATTACTAAAATTATTTAAAATCTAGTTTAAGTTTTTTTTATTAATATTATTATATTAGATAACTTAAAGTTAAATAATTAAATTATTATTATAGTTAAATTTAAAGTAATTAAACTTAAAGTTAAGTTTTTAAATTAATTTATTTTAATATATAATATTATATTATATTATAATATCTTTTTAATTTTAATTATTTATAATATTATTAATAAAGTTTTTAAAGTTAAAAAAGTTAAAAAACTAGTTATTTCAATTATTATTAATATATCTAATAAAAAGAACTTAATATTAATTATAACTCTTTTTTATATAATTAACTTTTTAATTAAGAAGATTAATATTTAGAAAAACTTTTTTAATTTTAAAAGTATTTAAAAAGATAAACTCTAATTTAAAGTAATATTATATAAAATCTTTATAATCGACTTTAATATCTTAGAAAATATATAATTAATATTAAAAAAATAAAGACTTTTAATAACTTTTTAAATTTTAAACTAATTAAAACTTCTTATTAACTTTCTTTTAAAATTAATTAAATTATTAAAAGAGTTAATTTAATAATAATCTTTTTTAAAACTATTAAGAAAATTAAAAGATATATAAAGAACTAAATTTATATTATAGAAATCTTAATTAAAACTAAGAAACTATTAAATATTATAAAGTTAATTTAATATTTAAAATACTAAAACTTTAAATATATAATCTAGTTTTATTATTATTAAGCTAAGTATAATTTATATTTAAAATTATATTTAACTTTCTAATATATTTATAATATTTATAATATTTATAAGAAATTTTATTTATATTTAGTTTTAAAATATATTAACTACTTTTAATTTTATATTAGTAATTTAAAATTATATAAAGTATATAAGATAATAAAAAGAGTTACTTTTAATTTATAAATAACTAGAATATCTAGATATTATAAATAAATATTAATAAAAGTTTATTAGAAATTAAATTAACTTTTAAATTAACTATTAAATTAAAAATTAATTTATTAATAATCTAGAAACTTTAGATTATAATTAAAGATTAAAACTAATTAAATAGTTAATTTATAATTTATATTAACTTTAATTAACTTTTAATATTATATTAGAATTTTAAATTTTAAACTTTAATATATATTTCAAAAGTTTTAATTATTAATATTATATTAATATTTAATAACTTGGATTTAAATTTATTAATAATATAACTAAGTAAAAATATTAATATATTTAAAATAGTTAATATTTATAATAAAACTAATTAAACTAAAGATAATTTAAAAAAAATAATTGAAAAAAACTTATTTCTAAAAGCTATTATAATTAATTTACTTATTTTAAATAATTTTAATATTTATTACTTCTAATAGAACTTAAAATTATTTAATATTTAAAAAGAGATTTAATTAGTTAATTAGATTAAAAATAATAATCTAAAGTTATTTAATAATTTAAAAATTAAAATCTTTTTTTAAAAAGCTAATTCTTTAGTTTTAAACTTTATTTTTATTATTTTAAAGATAGTAAAATATATTAATAATTAATAAATATTAGATAATTTAAATTTAAATTATTTATTAATCTTTTTTATAATTAAAAATCTAAATTTAAATTAAAGTTATTTAAATTCTCTTTAGTTTTTTAATATTAAAAAAACTAATTAAAATTTATTTAAAGTTAATCTAGTTAATTTAATTAATAAAAACTTAGTTTTTAATTAATAACTTTTAAAGTTTATTAGAATTAAATTAACTTTTAAAATATTAATAATTAAGTTTTTAGAAGTTATTAGCTTTAAGTTAATAAAACTAATTAAATTAATATTAAATATAATAATTTCGAAAATTAAGTTGAAATTATAAACTAAACTTTAATAAACTTTTAAATTTAAAATCCTTTAAAAAATAATATTAAAAGTTTAAAGAAATTAAAAAAATTATTTTTTAGTTTAGAACTAAAACTTTTTAATTATTAAATATATTAAACAAAGTTATTAGAATATCTTTTTAAAGACTAAAAACTTAAAAATAATTTTCAAAGTATTTAATTATATTAAAAACTATTAAAGTTAAATATTATCTTTAATTTCTAATTAATTAATTTTTAAAAGAAAAATAAATATTTTAAAGTTTATTTTATTCTTCTAACTATTAATATTAATTAGTTTCTTTTAGAATATTTATAAAATTAACTTTTAATTAGAATTAGTAATTAGTAAACTTAAAAAGATTTATTTAATTAAAATTAAAAGAAAAACTTTAGGATTTAATAGAATTAATTAGGAAATTATTAATAAAGTTTATTTAGTTATTTCTAATTTATTTTATAAAGTTTATAATTTATTTCTTAATTTTAATTACTATTCTATTTACTAATAATAAATAATTAATATAATATTTAAAAAGTTAAAAAAACTTAATTATTTAATTTTAAAAGTTTATAAAGTTATTTTATTATTTAACTATTTTAA
>JANGZZ010000463.1:0-14051 GCA_026225955.1 Clarireedia paspali | reverse complement strand
TTAAAAAGAAAATATATTATTAAATAAAATTAATTAATAGAAATAAAAGTATAAAAAATATATAAGAAAAATAGAAAAGTAAATAAAGTTTATAAATAAGAAGTAAAAAGATAAAAATAAAAATAAAAATAAAAATAATAATAATAATAATAATAATAATAATATTTATATTACTATTTAATAAAATAAACTTTCTTTTAATAACTTTAATAGTTTTCTAAATAAAGAGAATTAAAAGTAAAGTATTATTTAAATAGTTATTAATTAATTAAAGAGATTAATAATAAATTATTAATAATATAAAAATATATTATAGAAATTCAATAAAGAATAAGATTATATTATTCTTAGAATTAATAATTAAAAAGTTAAAAAAGTTAAAAAGCTTTAAAAACTTATATATATATAATAGTTATATAAATTATATATTTAAAGTATATATATATTAGATATATTTAAAAGTCTATTTTATTATTAAAGATAATAACTTTAAAATCAAATAATAAAGTTAATATAATATATAAAGATTATTAATATAATAAGTTTAATATATATAGATTATTATAAATTTAATAATATACTTTATAATTAATTTAATTTATATTAATTTATAAAGTTTTTTTTTATAATTCTCTTTTTATTAATAATATTAAATATTTAATAAATCTTTATTTTAAATTTTTTAAAAAAGTTAAAAATAATTTTAATAAATTATATATAATTTATTAAATAGTTCTTATTATTAAAAAAGTCTTATAAATATAATTAAATCTTTTTAGTTATTTTTTTAAAAAAATATAATATAATTTAATTATTTATTATAATTTCTTAATTAAATTTATTTTAATTAAAAGTAATATAGATTTTAATTTAAAATAAAAATATTTTAAATTCTTAATAATTATTTTTATATTTATTTAATAAAGTTATTTTAAAAGTTTTTAAAATTATAATTTTATATAATTTATTTATATTAATATTACTTTTATTATTTTATTTAATTTTTAAACTAATAATAGTTTTCTAAATATTAAACTAATTATTTAATTTAAATATAATAGAAATATCAATTTAATATATAAAGTAATAATAATATTTAAAATATTATAAATATTTATTTTCTAAATTATATAAAAGTAATTAAGATTTTAATTATTAAATAATAATAAAGTTATAAAATAATATTATAAAATTTATTATTAAAAATAATTATAATAAAAATCAATTATAATTATAATAATAAATATATAAATAATAATTAAAGATTAAATATAAAGTTTTATATATTATAAAAAAACTATTTATTTATATAAATCTTTATTTTCTTTTATTTTATTTATTTTATTATTTTTACTTTAATAAAATTATTAGAATATTTTATTAATTCTATTACTTTTACTTTAATAAAACTATTAAAATATTATATAACTTTAATTAAAATTCTACTATAATTTAAATTATTAAATTTAAAGTTTTTAATTATTATATAACTTTAATTATAATAATTTTTTTATTATATTAATTATTATTTATATTTAATTAATTATCTTCTTTTAAGTTTTTATTTATTATTTAATATTAAATATATTTTTATTTTATATTTAATTATTTTAATTAAAATTATTTTAAAAAGTTTTAAAATATTTTATTTTTAATAATTTAGATTATAAAGATATAATATAATTAAAAATTATTAAAAGATAATTACTTTTAAAAATATATATATATATATATAATAAATTTAAAGTTTAGAATATATTAATTAATTAAAATAAAGTTTATTTATATTAATTTTATTTTTATATATAATAATAATATAATTATTAATAGAAAATTATTCTTTTTTCTTTATATATATTTCTTTATTAAAAATTATTTTTAATAATCTTATTTATTATATATTTAAATAATATATTTATTTACTTCTTTATAATATTAATAAACTTTTCTTTTAAATTATTTTTCAAAGAAATTTAAATATTAAAAATTAATTTTTTATATTTTTATTTAAAATTCTATTAAAAATATCTTTATTTTTTAAATTTAAAGTTTTACATTATAATATAACTTTAATTATTAATTATAATAAATAATTTAAAAGTAAAAAAGAACTTAATTATTAATATTATAATAATATTATCGATTTAGAATACTAAATAACTTTAAAATTAATAATTAAAGAATTAAAAAGATTATAAAAATCTAAAGGTTTATATATAAGAAGTTATTATATAGAATAAGTAATTAAGTTATATATATACTAATATATATATATAATCTAGTTTCTAGATCTAATCTATATATAATCAATTTATATAATATTATAATAATTTAATTTAAATTATTATATTACTTCTCTCTTTTAAAAAGTTTACTTTCAAGTATTTTTATAATTTATTTAATATTATAATTATATACTTTTAAAGCTACTTTCTTTTAAATAAATATAATTATTTAAATAGTTAATAATAAATAAATATATAAATAAATATTTATACTTTTTTTATTATAAAGTTTAAAAAGTATTTTTTATTTATTATTATTATTAGATAATCTTCTTTAATATAATTATAATTATTTTCTTTAAACTTTTATAAATATAATTATTTTAGAAGTAATATTAAAGAGCTAAATACTTTTAAGTTAATATAATAGAAATTATAAAAGAATATTAAAGATATTTTAAAATTTAATACTTTATATTATACTAAGTCTATATTATAATCTTTTTATTAAATATAATATTCTAATAACTTTTATTTTAAATAATAAACTAATATTTATTTTATTTTATATTTATTTATTTCTATTATATTAATTAATAAAGATAGTTTATTATATTAACTTAGTAATAAATTATTAGTTATTTTATTTAATTTATTAATTAGAAATATATTATAAATATATATAATATTAAGAAGATTTAAATAATAAAAATAATTAATTTATTTTAAAACTTTAAAATATTCTTTTATTAAATAATCTAACTTCTTTGAAAATTATTAAATAAATAAATATTATATATTTAACTAAATATAATTATTAACTTAGAAATCTTCTAATTAATAATATTTATTAATTTAATAAATTATATATTTTTAAATAATTTAAATAATTAAATAAATATATTCTAATACTTTATAATTATAATAAATATAAATATATATATTTTAGATATTAAAGTTATTAATAAATAAATATTTAATTTACTTTTAATTTTATATAATTTTAAAAGTATATTTATAAAGTATTTCAAAAAGAAGTAAATTATTAAAAGAAGAATATAATAATATTAATTATATATAATCTATTATAAATAAGAATTCAAATTAGTTATTTTAGTAATAATTTATAAAAGGTTATAACTACTTTTATAAATATTAATTATAAATTTCTATTTATTTATTAATTTAGAGATAATTTATAATTAATAGTTTAATTTTAGTTTTTAAAATATTATTAAACTTTATTTAAAATAAAGATATAAATTATAAATTATAATTAGAAAGTATAATAGTTAATAAACTATAATATTAATAAATATATATAATATATAATTTAATTTATTTTTAGATTATTATAGTTTTATAATATAAAATTATAATTATTTATTTAAATAAATAGTTAATAATTATAAATATATTATTATATTTATATTTATCTTTATTAAAGTTATAATAATTTATAATAATATATTCTTATATAAATATAGAAATTAATAATAAATATAATAAACTAAAAATCTTATTTTTTAAAATAGAATTATAATAATATATATAATAATTCTAAATATAAATTATAATATTTTTTTTTATTAAATATTAATAATAATATTTCTTAAATAATATATAAATTTATTATAACTCTAAATTATATAGATATTTAAAGACTTTAAACTTAGAAGATGAAATTATAACTATAATTATTATACTAAGATTAATATTAGATATTAAAATTAATAGTATTCTTTTAATAGAAATCTACTAATAGAACTCTATTAATAAAATTATATTAGTAAATACCTTTAATAAAACTTTAAATAAAGATAAAGTATATTTAATAGAATAAAAATAAAAAAGAATAGTTTTTAATTTAAAGTTATATAATAGATTATAAGATTATATATAAATATATAATCTAGAATTATAAAGTTATATATAAGAATATAATCTAATAAAAAATAAAAGTCTATATAAATAAATAAATTTTCTTTAAATATATAAAGTTTTATATTTAATTTAATTAATTAAATTCAAGTTACTACTTATATTTATTATTATAATTATAATCGATTTATATTATAACTATTATTAATAATAAACTTTATAATATTATTATATAATCTTATTATTATTTAGTAATTAAAATTCTAACTACTTTTATATAATTTAGAAAGATAAGTATTTATAATACTTTAAATATTATTATTACTTTTATATATCGAATTAATATTTTTAATATAATAAATTAATTTAATAACTTTATTATATCTAATTAAAATAATAATATTAATATAATTAATATAAATTAAAAAGTTATTATTATTAAAACTTTTAAGATAATTCTATTTAATAAATATTAAGAGAGTTAATAAAAGTTTAATACTTTCTTATTATAATTAGAAATATATTTTAGATTTAATAAAGAAAAGTTTATTATTAAAGAATCTAAGAATATTTAAACTATATTATATTTTAAAGAGAAAACTATTAAATAGATTTAACTATATTTTTATAATTATTTTAAAAATAAGAAAGAAGATTAAATAAAATTAATAAAAATAATCTTTAATACTTTTCAAAGATTCAAGATTGAAATCTATAAAATCTTTAGAAATTTCTATAAAGTAGATTAAATAGAAAAAAAGTTATTTAAAATTAAGTAAATAGAATTAATTATTAAATATATTTTATTAAATTTAAATAATATACTAGAACTATTAGATAAAACTAAACTACTATTATAAATTATTATTAAAAAAAACTTAAATTAGAAATCTATTTAAAACTTAAAAGAAAAAAAGAAAATTTAAATTTTAATAAATTTATCTAAGATTTAATTAATTATAATAATTATCTTTATAAGTTTAAATAAAAATAATAAGTAAATAAAGAATAAAATTAAAATTAAAGTAAAGATTATTATTATAAAAATGAAAAAAGATAAAAAGTTAATTTAAAGAGTAATCTAATATAAATAGATATTATTATATTTTATAATAATCTTTTTTAAAGAGAAAGAGATTATAAATAAGAAAAGAAACTTTATTTTAAATATAAATTTTAAGATTATCTAGTAAAAGACTATTAAAAAAAGTTTTAAAAATATAAATTAAAAAATAATAGAAAAAAAAAGAGATAACTTAATATATTAATAAAAAGTAATATTTAAAATATATCTAAATATCAAATTAATATAATAAATAGATAATTAAAAAATCAAGATAATAATTATATATTACTATTATAAATAATATATTATAATAATTATTATTTAGTATATTAGTTAAAGAAAGATAATATAAATTAGTATTTTAAGAAACTATAAAAGAAAAGAAATTAAATAAATATATTTATTTAATAATTAAAAGATATAATATATACTTTATTATAAATAAATAAAAAATAAACTATTAAAGAAAGAAATAATATATAAAAAGTTAAAATCTAGATTTATTTAAATTAAGTAATTAAATATTATAACTATATTAAAAACTTTGAATTTAAAGTAAATGAAATCTATATATTAAAATATATAAATAATAAATATTTTAAATAGAAATAGTTTGAAATAAAAAAGATTTATTAAAAATACTTTAGAAAAGATTCTAAAAATATAATATTTTAAATTAAATAATACTAAGTTATATTCTAATATTTGAAAAATATATAACTTTAATAATAGATTAGAAATAAAGAGAATATTTATATTAAATAACTAATAATATAGTTTTTAATAGAAAATTAAATATACTATATAAAATTAATAAATAATAAAGTTAGAATATAATAAAATATATTAATTATAAAACTTTATTATAAAATACTTTATATTAAATAGAAATAATTTATAAAGTTATTTAAAAAGTTAATTAGAAAGTTAAAAGACTTTTAAAGAATATAATAATTTCTTTATATAATATATATAAATAAGTAATTACTTTAAATAATAGTAGATTTAAAAGTAATAGAAAATTTTATAATATTAAAAGCTACTACTTTAATAAAATTATAAACTTTTAAAAAATTAATTTTATATATATTATATTTAGTTAATAAATAATTAGTTATAAGAAATAGATTAGTTTAATATAAAATATAAGAATTTAAAATATAAATAAAATAGTATTTTAAATAAATATAAATAAATTTAGTTTTATAAAAGAGATATTAAATAACTTTAAAAATATTATAATTAATATATTATAATTTATATATTAAATAGATTAAAAGAACTTTGAAATTAGATATTATAACTTTAAGTTATAATAGATACTTAAAAACTTTAAACTTAAAAAATAAAATTTATAATTATAATTATTATATTAAAATTAATATTAGATATTAGAATTAATAAAGTTCTTTTAATAGAAATCTATTAATAGAACTCTATTAATAAAACTATATTAATAAATACTTTTAATAGAACTTTAAATAAAAATAAAGTATATTTAATAGAATAAAAATAAGATAGAATAATTTTAAATTAAAGTTATATAATTTAAAGTATTTATTACTAATTAGTAGAAAGTATTATTAAGTATTTTACTTACTATTATTTACTAATAAGTAAAAATAAATAATAATAATATAAAGGTTTATATAAGTAAATAATTTTCTTTAATATATAGAACTTTATATTTAATTTAATTAATTAAATTAAATTACTATTTATATTTACTATTATAATTATAATTGATTTATACTATAATTATTATTAATAATAAACTTTATAATATTATTATATAACTTTATTATTATTTAATAATTAAGATCTTGATTACTTTTATATAATTTAAAAGATAAGTATTTATAATACTTTGAATATTATTATTATTTTTATATATTAAATTAATATCTCTATTATATCTAAATTAAATAATTAGATTAATATCTAAACTATTATTATTCTAGAGAATTAATAAAATAAAGAAAGTAATATTAAAATAAATAAATTATATAAAATTATAATCTTAGAAATCTTTAGAATAGTTTTATTAGATAAATATAAAGATAATTATTATAAACTCGAAATATTTCTACTTTAAATTAAAATATATATTATCTTTAATTAAAATAAATTCAATCAATAATCTATAATAAGTAATTAAACTACTTTATACTTTAAAGAGAAAGTAACTAAATAGATCTAGTTATATTTATAAAATTTTTTTAATAAAAAATTAGTAAATTATATATAATCTATTAAGATTATTTTTAACTCCGTTAAAAAATTTAAAATAGAAATTTATTAAGTATTTAGTATTACTAATAAAAAAAAAATTATAAAAGAAAAACTTTATAAATTAATATAAACTAGATTAGTTATAAAATATATTATTGAATTTAAATATTATATAAATATTATAAAATAGAGAGATAAAGTAGTTATAAATTATTATTATAAAGAGTTTAAATTAAATATTAAGTTTAAGTTAAAAAGATTTATTAAATATAATAATTTAAATACTTTTATCAAAGAATCTATTTAAATAGATAATATATTATATAAATATTAATAAAATAAACGAAAATATAATAATAATTATAATAACTTTATATAAATAGATATTACTATATTTTGTAATAATCTTTCTTAAAAAGAAAGAAATTATAAATAAAAAAAAAAGCTTTATTTTAAATATAGATTTTAAAGTTATTTAATAAGAGATTATTAAAAGAAGATTTAAAGATAGAAATTAAAAAATATTAAGAAAAGAAAAGAATAACTTAATATATTAATAAGAAAAGATAATTAGAATATATTTAAATATTAAATTAATATAATAAATAGATAATTAAAAGATCGAGATAATAATTATATATTATTATTATAAATAGTATATTATAATAATTACTATTTAGTATATTAGTTAAAGAAAGATAATATAAATTAATATTTTAAGAAACTATAAAAGAAAAGGAACTAAATAGATATATTTAAATAATAATTAAAAGATATAATATATACTTTATTATAAATAAATAAAGAATAGATTATTAAAAAAAGAAATAATATATAAAAAGTCAAAGTTTAGATTTATTTAAATTAAATAATTAAATATTATAATTATATTAAGAACTCTAAACTTAAAGTAAATAAAGTTTATATATTAAAATATATAAATAATAAATATTTTAAATAAAAATAGTTTAAAATAAAAAAGACTTATTAAAAGCTTTTTAAAACTAATTTCAAAGATACTATATTCTAAATTAAATAATATTAGATTATATTTCGATATTTAAGAAAGATATAACTTTAATATTAAATTAAAAATAAAAAGAATATTTATATAAAATAGTTAGTTATATAGTTTTTAATAGAAAATTAAATTTATTATATAAAATTAATAAATAATAGAATTAGAATATAATAAAATATATTAATTATAAAACTTTATTATAAAATACTTTATATTAAATAGAAATAATTTATAAAGTTATTTAGAAAGTCGATTAAAAGGTTAAAGAACTTTTAAAAAATATAATAATTCTTTTATATAATATATATAAATAGATAATTACTTTAAATAATAGTAAATTTAAAAGTAATAGAAAACTTTATAATATTAAAAGTTATTATCTTGATAAAATTATAAACTTTTAAAAAACTAGTTTTATATATATTATATCTAATTAATAAGTAATTAGTTATAAAAAATAGATTAGTTTAATATAAAATATAAGAATTCGAAATATAAATAAGATAATATTCTAAATAGATATAAATAGATTTAATTTTATAAAGAGAATATTAAATAACTTTAAGAATATTATAATTAATATATTATAATCTATATATTAACTAGATTAAAAAGACTTTGAAATTAAATAAATATAAATATAAAATAAAGTTTATATAAAGTTTTATAAAATCAATATCTTAATTTAAGAAGTAGTAAGAAAAATTATTTATATTAAAAGTAAATAATATTTTAAAAATTAGATATATAATTTAAAATTTCTTATTAAAAGATATATTAATAAAGTATTAGAAATATATAGAAATCTTTAAAGAAAAACTTTAAAAGAATATTTTATTAAAATATTAGTTTTAAGATTATAAGATAAAATTAAAAGAAAGAAAGAAATTATTATTTTTATTAATTATATTATTATTAAAAAAGAAGTTTAAATTACTTTATAAATACTTTAATAAAAATTTAGTTAAAAGATTTATTAAAAAATCCTTTTTATTTATAGAAATATTAATTTTCTTTATATTAAAGAAAAAAGATAAAAAAGATAAATCTATTATTAATTATTAAAAATATAATATTATTATGATTAAAAATTAATATTTATTACTATTAACTAATAAATTATAAGATCGAATCAAGAAAGCTAAATATTTTATAAAATTAGATTAATATATAGAATTCAATTTAATTCGAATTAAAGAAAATAATAAATAGAAGATTATATTCTATATTTAATATAAATATTATAAATACTAAATAATATCTTTTAGATTTATAAATATATTAATTATATATATAAAGTTAATTAATAATTTATTAAAAAAGTATTTTAATAATTATTATATAATTTATTTTAATAATATTTTAATCTTTATTAAAACTTTTAAAAAATATATTAAAATTATATAAGAAATTTTAGAAATTCTTTAAAATATAAATATTTTATTAAAACTATCTAAATATAAATTCTATATTAATAAAACTAAATTTTTAGAATATATTATTAATATTAATAAACTTAAAATAAATCTAAAAAAAGTTAAAGAAGTTTTAAAATAAATATAATTTATTAAAATTAAGAAAATATAATCTTTTCTAGAATTTATAAATTTCTATAAATAATTTATTAAAGACTATTTAAAAATTATAATATTATTTATAAAGTTAATTAAGAAGAATATTAAATATAAATAAAATAATATAATATAATAAATATTTAATATCTTTAAATAAGTTTTTATATATATATTAATTCTAATTATTTTTAATCTTTAATAATTAATTACTATTAAGATAAATATATTAAATTATATATTAAATATAGTTCTTAGTTAATTAAATAAAGATAAAAAATTATAATTAATAATATATTATTCTAGAAAGTTATAATTAACAAAGTTGAATTATAAGATATATAATAAAAAGTTATTAATTATTATTAATATTTTTAAAGAATAAAGTATTTATTTTAAAAGATCTAAATATATAATCTAGATTTATTTAGATTATAAAAATTTAATATATTTTATAATAATTAAAGTTCTAAATAAATAATAAATATAATAAATAAAAATATTAGTTATATATAACTTTAAAATATTATATATTAAAGAAAATAAAAATATTAAAATTAATATATTTAATAGGAAATTAAAATATTTAGAGAATAATATATATAAATTATATATTATACTTCGAAAAGAAAAGGATTTATTAATATTTAATATAACTTAACTAATTATAATAATATTACTTTATAATAATTACTTAGAGAAATAAATATAAAAGTATTATAAGAATAATTCTATTATAAAATAAATACTAGAATAATTAAATAAAGAGTTTATAATTATTAATAAAATAATATATTTTTATAAAAAAATATATATTTTTTCAATATTAACTAAGTAATATACTTAAAAATAATATAAACTATTAGTTTATAAATATTAAAGAATTATAAAAATATTTATAAAAATTAAAGTAAATTATTATTTTCTATAAATAAAGAATATAATTAAAAAAGTTATTAAGAATTATAATATCTATATATAAAATAAGATCTTATAATATACTTTATATAACTAGTTTAAAAACTTAGATATATTTATTTAATTATAAAAGTTTATTATATAGAACTTTATAATTAAATTATTATCTTTAAAAAATCTAATTATAAAAGTAATATATAATTTTATTCTAATAATTATAGATTAATTAACTAAGTTTAGATATATAATTCTTTATAAAAAGAATAATATAATAGAAGATTTAGTATATATCTTTTTAAAAATAATAGTTAATATATATAAAGTATTAATAGAAATAATTTCAGATTATAATAAACTCTTTATATCAAAATTCTAATAAATATTTATAATATTATTAAGAATTAAAAGAAAGTTATTTATAATATTTTATTTATAAATAGATAGTTAAATAGAATAATTAAATTAAATATTAAAATAGTATCTATAATATTATATTAACTATAAATAAGATAATTAGATAGAATTATTACTATTTATATAATTTATATATAATACTTTAGAAGTAATAACTATAAATATAATATTAGTTTATATTAACTTTAGATTTGAACTAAGAGTATATAATATATAATTAATAAATAAAGTAAAATCAAATATAAGTATTATAAAAGTAAATAAATTAAAAGAATTATATAAATAACTATTATTTAATATTAAATATATTTTACAACGAATTATAAATTATTATAATTCGAAGTATAATATAAAACTAATATTTAAAAAAAAGAATAAAGTTTATCTTCTTAAATAAAATATTAATATAAAAAGATTAAGTAATAAACTAGATTATAAGAAATTAAGATTTTTTAAAATTAATAAAGTAGTTAAGCTAATTAATTATAAACTAAAGCTATTAATAATAATAAAAATATATTTAATTTTCTATATTTTATTATTCAAGTTAATATTACTAAGAGTATTAGATATACTTTATATTAAAATTGAACTAGTTAATTTAAATACTAAGTATAATATTAAAGAAATATTAGATTATAAATATATTAAAAGATAATTATATTATTTAATAAAATAAGAAGAATATCTATATTTAGAAAATATATAAGAATTAATTAAGAATTTAAACTATTTATAATATCTAAAGAAATTTTATTGAAAATATTTATATCTTTTAATTAAATAATTAATTCAAAGTTATTTATTAAAGATAATTTAAAAGAAAATAAATTAATAATAATAAAAATAAAGATTTATATAATCTAATTAACTTATTCTTTTTTTAATCTTTCTCTTTTCTTTTTAATATCTAGTTTATTTAAAGAGTAAAGATTTTAATAAAGTATTTTTATAATATATTTATAAAATAAATCTTTTTATTATTTAAAATAAAGTAGTTTTATTAATATCTCTTTTTTCTTTTAATAAATCTTTATTTCTTTTTATTTTAATATCTTTTAATCCTTCTTAATAAAATTAAAAATATTATATTTAATATAATTATTAACTTTTATATATTTAGAATATTTTTTTAAATTAGAAATAACTTTATATTTAAGTCTTTTATCTTTATAATAAGAATAAATTATATTTATAAGAATTCTTTTAGAAATATAAGAAAATAAATTAATATAATAATTTATTAACTTATTAATATAGATTATAAATATAATAAAGAAAGAAAGAATAAAGTATTTATTAAAAACTTAAGTAGATACTCTATATTATTATAATAAATATTAGAATAATATTAAATTAGAAAAGAAATAATATTATAACTTTAGATTATAATAGATATTTAAAGACTTTAAGTTTAGAAGATAAAACTTATAACTATAATTATTATACTAAGATTAATATTAAATATTAAAATTAATAAAGTTCTTTTAATAGAAATCTATTAATAGAACTTTATTAATAAAATTATATTAATAAGTATTTTTAATAGAACTTTAAATAAAGATAAAATATATTTAATAAAATAAGAATAAAATAGAATAATTCTAGATAAGAGTTATATAATTTAAAGTATTTATTATTAATTAATAGAAAGTATTATTAAATACTTTACTTATTACTATTTACTAATAAATAAAGATAAGTAATAATAATATAAAGGTTTATATAAATAAATAGTTTTCTTTAATATATAAAGTTTTATATTTAATTTAATTAATTAAATTAAATTACTATTTATATCTATTATTATAATTATAATCGATTTATATTATAATTATTATTAATAATAAACTTTATAATATTATTATATAATCTTACTATTATTTAGTAATTAAAATTCTAATTACTTTTATATAACTTAGAAGATAAATATTTATAATATTAGATAAATATAAATATAAAATAAAGTTTATATAAAATTTTATAAAATTAATACTTTAGTTTAAAAAGTAATAAGAAAAGTTATTTATATTAAAAGTGAATAATATCTTAAAGATTAGATATTTAATTTAAAATCTTTTATTAAAAGATATATTAATAGAATATTAGAAATATATAAAAATCTTTAAAAAAAGATTTTAAAAAAATACTTTATTAAAATATTAGCTTTAAAATTACAAGATAAAATTAAAAGAAAGAAAGAAACTATTATTTTTACTAATTATATTATTATTAAAAAAGAAATTTAAATTACTTTATAAATATTTTAATAAAAATTTAATTAAAGGATTTATTAAGAAATTCTTTTTATTTATAAAAATATTAATCTTCTTTATATTAAAGAAAAAAGATAAGAAAAATAGATTTATTATTAATTACTAAAAGTTTAATATTATTATTATTAAAGATTAATATTTATTATTATTAGCTAATAAACTATAAAATTAAATTAAAAAGATTAAATATTTTATAAAGTTAAATTAATATATAAGATTTAATTTAATTAAAATTAAAAAAAATAATAAATAAAAGATTATATTTTATATTTAATATAAATATTATAAATACTAAATAATATTTTTTAAGTTTATAAATATATTAGTTATATATATAAAATTAGTTAATAATTTATTAAGAAAGTATCTTAATAATTATTATATAATTTATCTTAATAATATTTTAATCTTTATTAAAACTTTTAAAAAATATATTAAAATTATATA
>JANGZZ010000462.1:0-14163 GCA_026225955.1 Clarireedia paspali | reverse complement strand
TATTAAACTTTAATTTATATTTATAATTCTAAAATTAATATAATTAATATAATTAACTTATTATTTATTAAGAATAAAATAGAGTTTTAATTTTAAAGTTAAAAAAGTAAAGGATTTATTATTTTATCTTTTTCTTTATTTCTTTTTTCTATATTAATATTAAAATTTATAATAATATTATTAATATATTAAACTTCTAGATTATTATTAATATTTTCTAGATCTTTAAAATAAATATATTTTATAAAGAAGATTATATTAAATATAAAGTTATTTTATTATAATATTTTAATACTCTTTTTAAATACTTTATATTTAATATCTTGAAAAGAAAATATATTATTAAATAAAATTAATTAATAGAAGTAAAAGTATAAAGAAAATATAAAAAAAGTAAAAAAGTAAATAAAGTTTATAAATAAAAAGTAAAAAGATAGGAATAAAAGTAAAAATAATAATAATAATAATAATATTTATATTATTATTTAATAAAATAAATCTTTTCTTAATAACTTTAATAATTTCTTAAATAAAAAGAATTAAAAATAAAGTATTATTTAAATAACTATTAATTAATTAAAGAGATTAATAATAAATTATTAATAATATAATAATATATTATAAGAATTTAATAAAGAATAAAATTATATTATTTTTAAAATTAATAATTAAAAAGTTAAAAAAGTTAAAAAGTTTTAAAAGTTTATATATATATAATAATTATATAAGTTATATATTTAAAATATATATATATTAGATATATTTAAAAATCTACTTTATTATTAAAAGTAATAACTTTAAAGTTAAATAATAAAGTTAATATAATATATATAAAGATTACTAATATAGTAAATTTAATATATATAGATTATTATATAAAATATAATAATATTTAATTATATAAAATTATTATATTATATTTTTTTATAAATATAACTCTTTTTAGAATATTATAATTTATTTATATTTAGTCTATTCTTTATTTTAATTTTAAAGAAGTATTTATTTTTAAGTATTTATAATATTAATTATTAATTTAAATAGAATCTTTAATCTATTGATTTAAATCTTCTTAATTATTTTAAATTTAATATATTAGTTTTAATTTAATAAAGTTCTTTAGATTTTATTTATAATAATTAATTAAAGCTACTTTCCTTTATTTAATCTAGTTTAACTATTTTTTAAATTTAGTAATATAATTAATAATTGATTTTATTTATTTAAATATAAATAGCTTTTATTTAGTTATTTTAATTATATTAATTTTATTAAAAACTTTTTAGATTTTAATATAAAATCCTTCTTATAATATAAAGATTATAATTATTATTAATATATAATTATTAATTTAATAGAAGTTTTCAAAATAGTCTTTTAGATAAAGTTTAATTTTTTTAAAAACTTTATTTTTAAAATAAAAAGTAATATAGATATTTTTAATATTTATAATTTTAAATTTATTAAAGTTAAATTAGAAATATATTTTTAATTATAAAAAGAATATTTCTAGTTTATATTAGTTTCTATAATATTTATTAAGATTAATAACCTTGAAGATTTTTTAAAGTTTAATAAAAGAGGTTCTTTTTATAAAAATATCTTCTCTTAATATTATAATTAGAGTTATTTTAATTTATTATATAAAATAATAAATATATTTAAAATATTATAAATACTTATCTTCTGAATTATATAAAAGTAGTTAAAATCTTAATTACTAAATAATAATAAAGTTATAAAATAATATTATAAACTTTATTATTTATAATAATTATAATAGAAATCGAATAATTATAATAATAAATAAATAAGTAATAATTGAAAGTTAAATATAAAACTTTATATATTATAAAAAAACTATTTATTTCTATAAACCTTTATTTTTATTATCTTAATTATTTTAGTTATTTTAGTTAATTAATTGAATTAAAATAACTAGAATAATTATATTATATATTCTAATAATTAAAAGTTTTATTATAGTTTTAAACTATTGAGCCTAAGGTCCCTAGTCGTCACGTGACCCTGGCTATAATAATTAC
Organism: Clarireedia paspali; assembly: GCA_026225955.1. NCBI lineage: Eukaryota > Fungi > Ascomycota > Leotiomycetes > Helotiales > Rutstroemiaceae > Clarireedia > Clarireedia paspali. Next base: position 12,118 of record JANGZZ010000462.1, on the reverse strand, counting down.
TTTAAATATAATATTAAGAATTAAATATATATTAAACTTATAACTATTTAATTTATAAAAATATAATTTAAATATCTTTTATATATAATTAAAAGTCTTAATAAAATTTTATTATATATCAATTAATATTTCTCTTATATAAATAATTTAAGATTATTTATTTATTAATAATATTTATTATATTATTAATCTATATTAACTCTTATATTTAATTAAATTTATAAATATTAAAAGAAGATCTATTAGAAACAGAATTTTTATTAATAATCTAACTATTTTATTAAAGATTATTTACTTTATTTATATTTTATTTAATATATTAAAATTGAATTATTAGTAAGTTTTATTTTTAAAAAGATATAATAAATAAAAAAGTAACTTTTAAAAAATATTTTAAAATATTTTAATTATTATTATAATAATCTAAATATATTAAATTTATTATATAAACAATCTTTATATATTATATTATCTTAGTTATCTAATCTTTATAATAAACTAGACTTTTATTAAATATATTTAATAATCTTTCTAATTATTATATTAAAATAATAAGAGATTATATCTCGATTTATTATTATATAATATTATATACTTTAAATATATACTCTCTTAATATTATATATAACTTTTTATTATATATAAACTTTTAAAATCTTAAGATCTTTTTAACTTTTTAATTATTAATTCTAAGAATAATATAATTTTATTCTTTATTAAATTCTTATAATTATAATAATATATTATAGGAATTCAATAAAGAATAAGATTATATTATTCTTAGAATTAATAACTAAAAAGCTAAAAGAGTTGAAAGGCCTTAAAAGCTTATATATATATAATAGTTATATAAATTATATACTTAAGGTATATATATACTAGATATACTTAAAGGTCTATTTTACTATTAAAGGTAATAACTTTAAAATTAAATAATAAAGTTAGTATAATATATATAAAGATTATTAATATAATAAGTTTAATATATATAAATTATTATATTATCTTTTCTTTTAAGAAAACTTACTTTTAAATATCTTAAATCTATTAATTATAATTAATAAGAATAGTTAATAAATATAAGAATATTAATTAAATATAATAAAATCAAATAAATATAATAAATAAATTAAAATTATTATATATCTATTTATAATTATATATTTAATTATTTAAAAAATTATTATTTTTATATTAAAGTTATAAGATAATTATTTTTAAAATATTTATAATTATCTTCTTTTATTTAATATAATTATAATTATTTTAAAAAGAATATTAAAGAATTAAATAAAAAAAGATTTTTTAAATAAAATATATTAAATAAATATAAAGTTATTTTAAAATTAAATACTTTATATTATATTAAGTTAGTATTATAATTAAGTTATTATATATAATATTCTAGAGATTAATATTATTTATAATAAATAAAAATCTTCTTTACTTTCTATTTCTTCTTACTAGTAATATTAATAAATAGTGAAGAGTTATTTATTTATCTAAAAAGTAGATTATTTAAAGCTTTTCTTAATTTATTAATAGGAAATATAGAATATATCTTTATTATTTTAAATAACTTAAGTTTAAAGAAATAATTAATCTTTATAAGAATTTTAAAATATCTATTTATTAGAAAATCAAGCTTTTTAGAAAGTTATTAAATAAATAGATATTTTATATTTAATTAAATATAATTATTAATATTAAAGTTAATAAAATAATATAATATATTTATAATTTAAATTATATACTTTTAAACTTTCTTAATTATTTAATAAATATATTTTAATACTTTTAAATTCTTTTAAATATATATATATATATTAATAATATTAAGATTATTTATAAATTATAATATATTAATTTCCTTCTAAGTCTATATATATTATAATTCTTAATTATATAGTATTTTAAATAAATTTATATTATTTAAAAATATATAAAATAAGATTAATTAAATATAATTTATTTTTAATAATAATTAATAAAAAATTAAAGTCTCTTTTATAAATATTAATTATAAATCTTAATTTAATTATTAGTTTATAAGTAATTAATAATTAAAAATTTAATTTAAATTTCTAAAATATTATTAAACTTTTTTTAAAAAGTAAATATAAATTATAAATTATATTTAGAAAATATTATTATAAATAAATTATAATATTAATAAATATATTAAAAATATAACTAAGTTTATTTTTAAATATTAATTATTTTATAATATAGAATAATAATTATTTATTTATTAAGATAATTAATAATAATTAAAATATTATTAAAACTATATTTATCTTTATTAAAACTATAATAATCTATTATAATATATTCTTATATATATATAGAGATTAGTAAAAAGTGAAGTAATTTTAAAGTCTTATTATAAAGAACTACACTTTTATAATAAATATAGTAATTACGAATATATATATATACTAAAATAATTAATCTATATTAGTAATATAGTTTAGTAAATAGAAGAGTAGTCTTTTTAATACTAAAGTATATAATCGATATAGAATTATATATCTCGCGAATAAGTAGTATATAAAGGTTTTAAATATTAGAAATAATAAAATAATTATTATATATAAGAAGATTACCTTTAAGAGTTAAATAAAGATTACTATAAGTAGTTTAGACTTTTAAGCTTTATAGGCTCTTTAAATTATAATTAACTTTAAGAAAGTAATTAATAAGAAGAGTTAAAAATAAAAGAGAATTAAAAGTATTAAATATAGTAATATCAATTAATAGTATATTAAGGATCTTTAAGTCAATTTAATTATTATATAAAAGTTATTATAATCTATCTTATTTCTTTTACTTATTTTATAATAATAGTTTATTAACTTTTCAAATTAATATATTTATAAAAAGATTATCCTTTTCTAAATAATATATAATTAAGAAGTTATAATCTATAAAAAGTTTAGTTTATCAAGTTTATTATATATACAAGGATTTAATAGTTATAAAGTATTCTAATACTTTATAATCTATATAAACGCAGATCTAATATAAAGTTAATATAAGCTTAGCTTACTAATTACTAAATAATTTAACAATTATAAGTATTTCTTTATTATATACTTTATAATTTAGTTCAGCTAATTATATTATTTTTAAGAAATATACTATAGAGAGTTAATTGTTATTATATTTCTATAAAAGTATATTTATTATAATATTATCTAATATATCTATTTCTAATATATAAAGAAGTAAGTAGTTATAATATTAAAAAAGTCATATACTTATTAATATATACTTAAATATATCGAAAGCTAGTTAATAACTTTTGTTAAAGTAGAACGAAATATTAGTTTTAGTTAAGTTAATAAGTAGTTTAGTTATAATATTAAAATTATAAATAAAATATTTATAAAAATTATAAAATCTAAGAAATAACTATATACCTTTTATTATTAAAGAATAAACTTATTATTATATTATAATAATCTTCTTAAAGTCTATTTCTATATTATTAGTTGAGATAATAAATTTTAAATATTTAATATAGATAATATTAAATTTATATTTCTTAAGATTAGTTTATAATCTAATATCTTAAAGATATTATAAAACTAGTTTAATATAAACTTTATATTTAAATATATCTTTAAAATAAATTAAAATATTATTAAAATATATAATATAAAAAATATCTAAATAGTTAAAAAGAATATTATTTATATAATACTAATATATTATAAAGTTGTTAGTTAGTCTAAAAAATATAACTTTATATTTATAAACTTTATAATATATATAGAATATTATATATTCTTCTGAAACTAAATCTATTCTAATATAATAGAATATTTATCTAATATTTAACTTAGTAAAGATTTTTATATAAGAGATATAAGCGAAAGTCTTATTAATAAATAGTAGTAAGTAGTGATCTTTATAAGTAAGTATATTAAATATTTAAAAGTTGATATAGAAATATAATAATTTATTTAACTTTTTAATAAAGAGAATTAAAGTAGTGAATAGAATTTGATTTAACTTGATAAATCTTTTCATTAAGTTCTTAATAAAGTATTTCTTAATAATCTTAAGTTCTTTAATCGATATCTTATATAATAGATTATAACGAAGTTTATTCTTTATATTTTCTTTTAAAGTAATCTTATAATTATAAAGTTAATAGAGTAATAAAGTATTTGATTTAGATTTAGAGAATATAACTAAGAATTCCTAATATTTATTAAAGATTAGAGGTTTAATATCGATCTCGAATAAAGAAACTATAATAGTTAACTAAGAATAAAAAATAGAATATAATTATTTAAATAATAAGAGAATAACTTATTTATTTTCTTAATTAGTTTATTAATCTTTAAGTAGTTAGTTAATCTTATAGATCAAAGTAATATTTAGTTTATATTAATTATCTTAATTATAAAGTATATAAAAAATAACTTTAAAGATTATATATAAATTAATAATCTTTTTCAAATAATTTATTTAAAGTTTTTAAAGAGATTTAAACTTTTTAATAATAATTAGAAATTATATTAATTATTTACTTTTAAAGATAATCTTTATTATTTTAAATATATAAACTTGATCTTTTAAAAATATTCTATAAAGTTTAAATAATTATAATATTAATAAAATAGTTATAATAGAAGTTAGTTTTACTTTTTAAATTATAAAGTAATATAAAGTTTCTTCTATATTAATATATTATAATATTACTATTATAGTTACTAAAGTAGTTATTTAGTTATTTAAATAATTAATATTAGTTTATTATTTCTAATATTCTTCTAATTTATAATCTTACTAATCTATATTCTTTTAATATTTATAATTAATTATATAAAGATTAAAATTAATATAAATATATAATATAAATTAAAAGTATATTTAATTAAAAGATAAGTTTATAAATTAATATAGTTAGTATTATTTATAATCTAGAAGGATTTGATTTTCAAATAATTATATTCTTCTAAAGATTATAAAGTATATTAGATAAATAATTAAAAAAAGAGTATAAGTCTAAAGTCGATTATTAATAAATAGATTTAAATAAATATAATAAGAGATTTCTTAACTTCTTTTACTATTATATCTTTTAACTAATAAGAGTGTTTTTAATCTTTTTACTATAATCTTCTAAATAAAGTTAAATGTTTTAAAGAATATAATATTAATAAAAGTAAAGCTATTTACTCTAGAGTTAATAAGAGCTTTAGTTTGAAATAAATATTGATTTCTTAATAGTATATAAAGGAATATTATATACTTTCTATTTAATAACTTAGTGAAATCCAAGTATCTTATATCTTTTATTTTATCTAATAAAAAGTCTTTAACTAAATATAGTCTTTTACTCGATTATTAATTATATAAATAATAATAATAACCTTAGCTTTATATTTATCTTTTTACTTTTATTCGCTTATAATATCAAGGTATTTCTTTTCTTGATCAAGAGAGTTAATATCGATAATATTAATATAATAAGAAGTAGTATTATAAGAATAATTAAAAGTACTTTTAAAAGAAAGATTATCTCTTAGTTTACTTTAAAAGGTAAAAGTGATATTCCTTAGTATAAAGTAAAGAAACGTTTTATTAATAGTAGGATTAGCTAATATTAATAAGATAGAATAACTAAGATTAGTTCTATAACTTAATAAAAGGTAACTAGTTTAATTAATAATAATTTCTCTATTAGATTTAATCGGGGTACTAATAAGATAATATATAGAAGTAAATATTATAATAATATAAATAGATTAAAGAGATATTAATAACTTTTTAATATTATCTTATTATTCTAAGAAGTTTAAATATTAAATTAATTTTTATAATATTATAATCTAATACTAGATATTTTTAATCTGATTTTAATAGTATCTAGTAAACTTATAAAAGAGATCTTTGTAGATTATCTTTTTTAGAATTAAGTTAATAAAAGTTAGAATAAAGAGTTATTAATAAAACTCTTTGAATAAAGATAATAGTCTCGAAATAATTATAAATAATATATAATATTTATTCTTAGTAAAAGTAGATTTAGATTTATTATAGAAAAGTAAATATAGTTCTTTAACTAATTATTTTATAAATAAAGATAACTCTTATAAAAATAATCTTTTAAAGTAATTGAAAGTAATACTCTCGACTTAATTACTTATATACTTATAAACTTAGTATTTATTAAAGTAAGTATATATAACTAGTCTATTAAGAACTATATATTTCTAAAGAGATAAAAGAATATTAGAACTATTATTAAACTTATTAATAAAGTTAATAACTTAAAAGAGTTAAATTAAATTAATACTAAATAAAGAGAAGTTATAAATTAGATATATATTAACAAGTAGATTATATATATTACTAGTCGCTTAGAAATAAATATATAAAGTTATCGAGTTATATTTAAAACTATTTTATTTAAATATCTTATTAATAAATAATTTAATTATTTTGTAAGATAATTGTTTATTAAGAACTCTTAGCTTAATAATAAACTCTAGTTATTTAATAAAAGAGATTAGTTAATTTTTTATAAATCGTATTTATTAAAGAGATACTAAAGAGAGAGTAGTAATAATACTAGAAGTAGTATTAAGAGAGATATAAATAAAGATTAGTTTAACGATTTAAGTTTATTATAACTTTAACTATTCTTATTAAACTCTAGTTTATATTTATAATTCCAAGATCAATATAATTAATATAGCTAGCTTGTTATTTATTAAAGAAGAAGTAAAGCTTTAATTTTAAGATTAAAAGAGTAAAAGATTTATTATTTTATTTTTTCCTTTATTTCTCTTTTTTATATTAACGTTAAAACTTATAATAATATTATAAATATACTAAGTTTCCAAGTTATCATCGATATTCTTAGGCTTATCAAGGTAAATATATTCTATAAAGAGAATTATAATAGATATAGATCTCTAATCTTATTATAATATCTTAATACTCTTTTTAAATACTTTGTGTTTAATATCTCGAGAAGAAGATATATTATTAAGTAAGATTAATTAATAGAAGTAAAAGTGTGGGGAATATATAAGAAAAGTAGAAAGGTAAATAAGATTTGTAAATAGAGGTAAAAGAGTAGAAATAAAGATAAAGATAATAATAATAATAATAATAATAATATTTATATTGTTATTTAATAGAATAAACCTTCTCTTAATAACTCTAATAGTTTCCTAGATAAAGAGAATTAAAAGTGAGATATTATTTGAATAGCTACTAATTAGCTAAAAGGATTAGTAATAAGTTATTAATAATATAATAATATATTATAAGAATTCAATAAAGAATAAGATTATACTATTCTTAAAATTAATAATTAAAAAGCTAAAAAGATCGAAGAGCCTTAAAGGCTTATATATATATAGTAGTTATATAAGTTATATATTTAAGGTATATATATACTAAATATATTTAAAAGTTTACCTTATTACTAAAAGTAATAACTTTAGAGTTAGATAATAAAGTTAGTATAATATATATAAGGATTATTAATATAGTAAACTTAATATATATAGATTGTTATAATAATATATTATTATATTATTAATAACTTACTACTAATCTTTTTAGTTAATTAGTAGTTATCTAAATAATATCTTACTTTTAATCTTCTTTACTTAAAAAACTACTAAAGTTATTAAGAGAAAATTTATTCTATTATATAATAATATAAGTATTATTATTATTATTATTATTATTACCTTTATTTTTATCTACTCTTTTATCTTTTATTTATAAACTTTATTTATTTTTTTACTTTTTTTATATATTCTTTTTACTCTCACTTTTATTAATCGATTCTATTTAATAATATATCTTTTTTTTAAAATATTAAATACAAAGTATTTAAAAAAAGTAATAAGATATTATAATAAAGTAACTTTATATCTAATATAATTCTCTTTATAAAGTATATTTATTTTAAAAATCTAGAGAATACTAATAATAATCTAGAAATTTAATATATTAATAATACTTTTATAAATTCTAATATTAATATAGAAAAGAGAAATAAAGAAAAGAATAAAGTAACTAATTCTTTATTTTTATAATTATAAGATTAAGACTCTATTTTATTTTTAATAAATAATAAATTAGTTATATTAATTATATTAATTATAAAATTATAAATATAAATTAGAGTTTAATAAGAATAATTATAATTATAATAAAAGTAAATTATTAAATTAATCTCTATTTATATCTCTTTTAATACTACTTTTAATACTATTATTACTCTCTTTTTAATATCTTTTTAATAAATATAATTTATAAAAGATTAATTAATCTTCTTTATTAAATTATTAGAATCTATTATTAAACTAAAAGTGTTTAATAAATAATTATATTATAATATAACTAAATTATTTATTAAGAAAATATTTATTTAATATAATTATAAATATAATTTATTAATCTTATATATTTATTTCTGAATAATTTATAAAACTTATAATCTACTTTGTTATATATATTTAACTTATAATCTTTCTTTATTTAATATTAATTTAAATTAATTTCCTTAAGTTACTAATTTTATTAATAAATTTAATAATAGTTTTTATATCCTTTTATCTTTTTAAAAATATATAGTTCTTAATAAACTAACTATATATATTTACTTTAATAAATATTAAGTTTATATATATATAAGTAATTAAGTTAAGAGTATTACTTTAAATTACTTTAAAAGATTATTTTTATAAAAACTACTTTTATTTATAGAATAATTAATTAAAAAATTATATTTACTTTTTTATAATAATTCTAAATTTACCTTTATTAAGAATAAATATTATATATTATTTATAATTACTTTAAAATTATTATCTTTATTTAAAAAGTTCTATTATCAATTTTATATTCTAATATCTACTAATTCAATTTTAAAAAAAATAATTTATAAAGATTTCTCTTTTAAACTTATTAGATATTCTTAGAATTAAATCAAGAATATTTAATATTAAACTATATCTCTATAAGAATTAGTTTAATATCTAAACTTTATAAAATAATAAAATAATATTAATATTAAGATTATTGATAACTAAGTAAAGTAATAATAGAATTAAAAGTAATAAAGTAAGAATTAACTACTCTCTCTTTAATTAAAAATCTCTTTTTTTATAGAGATTACTAAGATTCTTAATTAAAAGGGAATTATACTAATTATATTAATTAATAATAAAGTATAATACTTTTAGCTAATACTCTCTAGTTAATTTCTTTAATTAATTTAGTTTTTAACTAGTTCTTTTAACTATCTAATTAATAAAAGTATTAATAATATTAATAATATAATTATAATAATCAGTTATAATATTATTAAATCTTATATAAAGTAATAAATATATTATTAATCTAGCTACTCTAGTTAATTATTATTAATATAATTATTAAATCAAATAATACTTTCTATAATATACTTTCTAGATTATAACTTTAAGTTATACTTAGAAAAGAAAAGAGATTAATAAATAAAATAATTTCTAATATCTTGTTTTAAAGTTTATATATCTAATAAATTACTTTTACTTTTAATTGATTTTCAAAGAGCTTTATCTTAATAGATATAATTTAGATTATTTATAATTATTAAATAATCCTTTTAGTTAATAATATTATAATTAGAAGATTAAATATTTATTAGAAATATATTTATAAATATTTAGTTAATTTAGTAAATAATTATTAACTAGAACTATTTATTTTAAATAATTATTTTTATTATTATTATTTTAATTAAAACTAGTTTTAATAAATTATTATTATAATAATAAAGTTTAAAGTAAATTTCTAGTATATTTATAATAGAAATATTTCTTCTATTTATATAATATATATATATTATATATAATATAATATTACTATTAATATTATTACTTTCTATTTATTTTCTTTTAATTTTTATACTTATAATTATAATTATTATATCTTTTAAATAAAATTATTTTAATATAAATAAAAGGAATAAAAGTAAAGATAATTATATATTAAATAATATATTAAATCGTTATATTAATATATATTCTATTAAATATACTCTTTATAATCAAGTAATATAAAATCAACTCTTTATATATCTTTAATTATTTAAAGATATATATTATAAGAATAATATAAATAAATTAAATTCTTTTTACTTTTTAATTTTATATTTTTTAATTACAAAATAGTTTTACTTTTAATTAAATTTAATAAAAGTATTCGAGATCTTATTACTTAGTTCTTATAAATAAGTTTAATTTTTATTTTATCTTTTTAATCTTCTTACTTTTTAGTTATTAATCTTTTTATAACTAAGTTTAATTAGACTCTTTTTACTTTTAACTATTATAATTAACTTTTACTTTTAATTATACTAGTTATATTCTAATTAATATATTAAAGAGATCTATTAGATTATTTCTTTTTAATTATATAAATATTAATATAAATAATTTTATATTTTAAATAATTGATAAAAAGTTTATATCTTTATAATTTTATATATTTTATTATAATTATCCTTTCTTTATATTAATTATAATTATTTTAAATATCAAGTAAATATTTACTTTTCTTTTAAAGTAATATTATATAGAAGTTCTATTTTATCTTTAAAAGTTAGAAAGTTATAAAATACTAAGTATATCTATTAGAACTTTATTGAATATATAATTTATATTTAGTTTAAATAGGTTTTTTTTAAATAACTATTCTATTATCTTTTTAGAATATTTTAACTAAGAGTTTTATTTATATATAAATTAGTTTATTATATACTTTTTATATTTAATAATAAATTATATTAAATAATATATAGATATTTATATCTAGGAAAATACTTTTATTACTTTTATTAATCAAATTATTCCTCTTCTAAATTATAAAGTTATTTATAAAAAGTTTTATTTAATTAATCTATTTGAAAGTTAAATAGTATTATTATTAATTACTTTTTAATTAAATTATAATAATTATTATTTAATATTTAATATAAATAGTCTATTTAATTATAATATTATTAATTTACTTAGAACTTTTTAAAACTTTTATAAAGATTCTTATTCTAATTTTAATTTAATTAATCTTATAAATAACTTTAAAGATATATTCTTAAGTAATCTTATTAAAGACTTTTATAATAGATTTATAATTAAGACTCTTTATATTAAATAATAGAATTAGTTGAACTTAGATAAATATAAAGAAAAGTATTCTATTTCTTATAAAACTTATATTTAAAATACTTTTTATAATAATAAACAAAATATTTATTATAATTATAAGTATTTTAGAAAGTCTAAAAGATATTAAACTTATAAAATAAAGAAGTATTAATTTATTTTAAATAAATTCTTACTTTTTATTTAAACTTTATTAACTAAATCTAAAAAGAAAATATTAAAGAAGATAATATTTTATATTTTATTATAATAAGTTTATTAACTTTATTTTTAAGAATTTTTAAAAATTAAAATATACTTTTAATATTAAATAAAAACTTTTAAAATTAATTTTAATAATAATCTTTTAAATAATAAAATTAAAAAAGAAAATATAAAAATAAAAAAGATTAATAATAAAAATAATAAATTTAAAGATAATAATATTTTTATTTTATTTAAAACTTCTATTATTTAATTATTAAATCTTTATTATATTAAGAACTTTAATATACTTTCTATTTTTTAAAATCTTTTTTATAATAATATACTCTTTATATTTTATAATAAAATAATAAATATACTTTAGTTAATATAAATTATTATCTTTAATAATATTTATAAATAAAGTTTTACTTTATATTTTTATTTTAGTTTTATAAATAAATTAAATTTATTTTATTATTCTTTTTAAATATACTTTTTTATTATTCTTTATATTTAAAATACTTTTATTTTTATAAATATTTTAATAACTTTATTTAATTAAAATCTTTTTAATAAATAAACTTTATTTATTTTTTAAAGATTTTATTATAATATTAATTACTTTATTTATTCTTTAAATTCTTTGAATATATTTAAATTATTAGTTACTTCAAATTTATATAAAATATAAATTAAGTTAATTATAAAGTTAATAGTAAATAGATTCTTTATAAAGAAAA
>JANGZZ010000461.1:0-14169 GCA_026225955.1 Clarireedia paspali | reverse complement strand
TTATATATTTTAATAATATCTTAATCTACTTTAAAGATATATTTAAATATAAAGTCTATATTAAACTAGTCTTATAATACCTTTAAGATATTAGACTATAAACTGATTTTAAAAAATATAAATTTGATATTATTTATATTAAGTATTTAGAATTTATTATCTCGACTAATAATATAGAAGTAGACTTTGAAAAGGTTATTATAATATAATAATAAGTTTATCTTTTAATAATAAAAGATATATAATTATTTCTTAGATTTTATAATTTTTATAAATATTTTATTTATAATTTTAATATTATAACTAAACTATTTATTAATCTAACTAAAGCTAATATTTTATTCTACTTTAATAAAAGTTATTAACTAGCTTTCGATATATTTAAGTATATATTAATAAATATATTACTTTTTTAATATTATAATTATTTACTTCTTTATATACTAGAAATAGATATATTAGATAATATTATAATAAGTATACTTTTATAGAAATATAATAATAACTAGCTTTTAATAGTATTTTTCTTAAAGATAATATAATTAACTAAGCTAAATTATAAAGTATATAATAAAGAAATATTTATAATTATTAAATTATTTAATAATTAATAAGTAAAACTTATATTAACTTTATATTAAATCTATATTTATATAAATCACAAGGTATTAGAATACTTTATAATTATTAAGTTCTTGAATATATAATAAATTTAATAAATTGAATTCCTTATAAATTACAACTTCCTAATTATATATTATTTAGAAAAGAATAATCCTTTTATAAATATATTAATTTATAGAGTTAATAAACTATTATTATAAAATAAATAAAAGAAGTAAAATAGATTATAATAATTTTTATATAATAATTAAATTAATTTAAGAATCTTTAGTAAACTACTAATTAATATTACTATACTTAATATTTTTAATTCTCTTTTATCTTTAATTCTTCTTATTAATTATCTCTTTAAAACTAATTATAATTTAAAAAGTTTATAAAGTTTAAAAGTCTAAACTATTTATAATAATCTCTATTTAACTCTTAAAAATAATCTTCTTATATATAATAATTATCTTATTATTTCTAATATTTAAAATCTCTATATACTACTTATTTATAAAATATATAATTCTATATTAATTATATACTTTAATATCAAGAAAACTACTCTTCTATTTATTAAATTATACTATTAATATAAACTAGTTACTTTAATATATATATATATTTACAATTACTATATTTGTTATAAAAACTTAATCTCTTATAATCAGATACTAAGATTACTCTACTTTTTACTAATTCTTATATATATATAAGAATATATTATAATAGATTATTATAATTTTAATAAAGATAAATATAGTTTTAATAATATTTTAGTTATTATCAACTATCTTAATAAATAAATAATTACTATTTTATATTATAAAATAATTAATATTTAAAAATAAACTTAGTTATATTTTTAATATATTTATTAATATTATAATTTACTTATAATAATACTCTCTAATTATAATCTATAATTTATATTTATCTTTTAGAAAAAGTTTAATAGTATTTTAGAAACTTAAATTAAGTTTTTAATTATTAATTATTTATAAATAGATAGTTAAATTAAGATTTATAATTAATATTTATAAAAGAGACTTTAACTTTTTATTAATTACTATCAAAATAATTAGTCTAAGTTTCTACTAATAATAAATTATATTTAATTGATTTTACTTTATATATCTTTAAATAATATAAATCTATTCAAGATACTATATAACTAAGAATTATAATATATATAGATTTAGAAAGAAACTAATATATTATAATTTATAAACAACTTTAATATTACTAATATATATATATATATTTGAAAGAACTTAAAAGTATTAGAATATATTTATTAAATAATTAAGAAAGCTTAAAAGTATATAACTTAAATTATAAATATATTATATTACTTTATTAACTTTAATATTAATAACTATATTTAACTAAATATAAGATATCTATTTATCTAATAATCTTCTAAGAAACTTGATTTTCTAATAAATAGATATTTCAAAATTCTTATAAAGATTAACTATTTTTTTAAATTTAAGTTACTTAAAATAATAAAGATATATCTTATATTCTCTATTAATAAATTAAAGAAAACTTTAGATAATCTACTTTTTAAATAAATAAATAACCTCTTATTACTTATTAATATTATTAGTAAAAAGAAATAAAAAGTAAAGAAGATTCTTATTTATTATAAATAATATTAATCTTTAAAATACTATATATAATAGTTTAATTATAATATTAACTTGATATAATACAAAGTATCTAATTTTAAGATAATACTATATTTATTTAATATATTCTATTTAGAAAACCTCTCTTTATTTAGTTTTTTAATACTCTTTCTAAAATAATTATAATTATACTAAGTAGAAAAAGATAATTATAAATATCTCAAAAGTAATTATCTAATAGCTTTAATATAAAGATAATAATTCTTTGAATAATTAAATATATAGTTATAAAAGGATATATAATAGTTTCAATTTTATTTATTATATTTATTTGATTTTATTATATTTAATTAATATTCTTATACTTATTAACTATTTTTACTAATTATAATCAATAGATTTAAAATATTTGAAGGCGAGCTTTTTTAAAGAAAGAGGTAATATAATAATCTATATATAATAAACTTATTATATTAGTAATTCTTATATATATTATATTAACTTTATTACTTGATTCTAAAGTGATTACTTTTAGTAATAAAGTAGATCTTTAAATATATCTAATATATATATATCTTAAATATATAATCTATATAACTATTATATATATATAAGTCTTTAAAGCTTTTCAACTCTTTTAACTTTTTAGTTATTAATTTTAAAAATAGTATAACTTTATTCTTTATTGAATTCTTATAGTATATTATTATATTAATAAAATAACTTAAACTTAATATTATTCTTTTAAATTAAATAGTAATAAATATTTTATACTTTTTATTATTTAATTAAGTTTATTAGAAAGTAAGTAATATTCTTAATTAATAAATTAAAAATATATATATTATATATATAATATTCTTTAATAAATTATAATATTAAACTTTTAATTTAATTAATAATATATTAATATTTAAAGTTATTATTTATAAAGTTATTAATATATTAATATATCTAATTTTTAATTATTTTCTTTTATATATAAATAGAAGTTTCTTAGTTATTAAAAAGTTTAGATCTTAAAAAGAGAATTTTAATTAATATATAAATTATTAAAACTAAAATTAAAGTTTAATAAATAATTTATAGTTATTATAAAGTTAGAGTTTAAAATATATTATAAATTATTATTATATTATATTTAATTATAAGTTGTAATAATAACTATTATTCTATTTTATTTATAAATATAATAAATTAAATTTAGATTTATTATATTTACTTTAATAATATATTAATTATTAAATTAGAAGAGATTAAAAAAATTATTATTAATAAACTAGTAATAAAAGAAGTTTTTTAAATATCTTTATCTTTTTAATATTACTCTCTTTATAAATAAATATTAATATTTTAAATAAAATAAATAGTTTCTAATTAATATAAATAAATAGATATAAAAGATTTATTTTTATTATATTCTAAAGATAATTTATCTTCTATTTAGAATAATATTTAATTAGACTTAATAGATTCTTAAATATTAAATTAAGTTTTAAGAAAGAAAGTTAGAAAACCTTTTTATTATATAAGAGTTTAATTAAAAATATTAAAAAATAAAATATATAGATATTTTAGAAAAGGTATTTAAAGTATAAATATTATTAAATTAAATCTTATAAGATTTAAATAAGTTTATAAATAATAAAGAGGTAAATATTATATATTAATAAAATTAAAATAAATTTATTTTTATTATTTAAAGAATCTTAATAATAATTTAAAGATAAAAAGAGATTATAATATTAATATTATTTAGAAGGTTATTAATATAGTTAAAAAAAGTAAATTAAATTATAAATAATATAATAAGATTATTAATAAAAATATTAAATAACTTTAGAATTTATAATTATAAAATTAAAAAGAGTTTAAAATTAAAAGAGTTTATATATAATAAAAAGTTATATATAGTTAATATATATATATTAAATTATATAATTATCAAAAGTACTAATAACTAAATAGAGTAATAATAAATATAGAAGTAGTAAAGTGAGAATTAACTACTCTCTTTTTAATTAAAAATCTCTTTTTCTTTTATAAAGATTCTTAATTAAAAGAGAATAATACTAATTATATTAATTAATAATAAAGAATATTATTCTTAGTTAATACTTTTTAACTAATTTAGCTTTCAACTAGTTCTTTTATTTATCTAGTTAATAAAGTATTATTAATATAATTATAATAATTAGTTAAAATATCACTGAATCTTATATAAAGTAATAATTATATTATTAAACTAACTATATTAGTTAATTAGTATTAATATAATTATCAGGTTAAATAACACTTTCTATAATATATTTCCTAGTTTATAACTTTAAATTATATTAAGAAAAGAAAAGAGATTAATAAATAAAATAATTTTTAATATCCTATTTTATAATTTATTTATCTAGTAAATTACTTTTACTTTTAATTGATTTTCAAAAAGCTTTATTCTAATAGATATAATTTAAATTATTTATAATTATCAAATAATCCTTTTAATTGATAGTACTATAATTAGAAGATTAAATATTTATTAAAAATATATTTATAAGTATCTAGTTAACTTAATAAATAATTATTAACTAGAACTATTTATTTTAAATAATTGTTTTTATTATTATTACTTTAATTAAAACTAGTTTTAATAAATTATTACTATAATAATAAAGTTTAAAGTAAGTTTCTAATATATTTATAGTAGAAATATTTCTTTTATTTATATAATATATATATATTATATATAATATAGTATTATTATTAGTACTATTATTTTCTATTTATTTTCTTTTAATTTTTATATTCTCAATTATATTTACTATATTTCCTAAATAGAATTATATTAATATAAGTAAAAAGAGTAAAAATAGAGATAATTATATACTAAATAATATACTAAATTATTATATTAATATATATCTTATTAAGTATACTCTTTATAGTCGAGTAATATAAGATTAACTTTTTATATATTCTTGACTTCTTAAAAAAGTATATTATAAGAATAATATTAATAAGTCTAATTCTCTTTATTGTCAAATTTTATATTTTTTAATTATAAAGTAGTTTTACTTTTAATTAAGTTTAATAAAGATATTCGAAGTTTTACTATTTAGATATTATAAATAAATTTAGTTTTTATTTTATCTTTTTAATCTTCTTATTTTCTAGTTACTAATCTTTTTTACAATTAGGTTTAAATAGATTCTTTTTACTTTTAGTTATTATAATTAATATCTATCTTTAGTTATATTAGTTATACTCTTATTAATATACTAAAATAATCTATTAAATTATCTCCTTCTTTCGATTATATAGAAATCGATTTAATTGATTTTATATTCTAAATAATTAATAAAGAGTTTATATCTTTATAATCTTATAAGTTTCTTTATAATTTTCCTTTCTTTATTTTAAATATAATTATTCTAAATATTAAGTAAATATTTACTTTTCCTTTAAAATAATATTATATAAAAGTTCTATTTTATTTTTAAAACTTATTAGATTATAGAATATTAAGTTTGTCTTCTAGAGTTTTATTAAATATATAATATATATTTAATTTAAATAAGTTTTTTATAAATAACTATTCTATTACCTTTTTAAAATATCTTAATTAAGAGTTTTACTTATATATAAATTGGTTTATTATATACTATCTATATTCGATAATAAGTTAAACTAAATAATACTTGAATATTTATATTTAGTAATATACTTTTACTTCTTTTATTACTTAAATTATTAGTAAAGTTACTTATAAAAAGTTTTATCTAACTAATTTATTTAAAAGTTAAATAATATTATTATTAACTACTTCTTAATTAAGTTATAATAATTATTATTTATTATCTAATATAAATAATCTATCTAATTATAATATTATTAAACTATTTAAAACTTTTTAAAGTTCTTATAAAGATTCTTATTTTAATCTTAATTTAATTAATTTTATAAATAACTTTGAGAATATACTTTTAAATAATTCTACTAAAGTCTTTTATAATAAATATAGAATTAAAACTCTTTATATTAAATAATAGAATTAATCTAATTTAAATAAATATAAAGAAAAGTATTTTATTCTTTATAAAGTTTATACTTAGAATACTCTTTATAATAATAAGTAAAGTATTTACTATAATTATAAATATCTTAGAAAATCTAAAAGATATTAAACTTATAAAATAAAGAAGTATCAATTTATTCTAAATAAACTTTTACTTTTTATTTAAACTTTATTAACTAAGTTTAAAAAGAGAATATTAAAGAAAGTAATATTTTATATTTTATTATAATAAGTTTATTAACTTTATTTCTAGGAATTTATAAAAGTTAAAATATATCTTTAATATTAAATAGAAGCTTTTAAAATTAATTTTAATAATAATCTTTTAGATAATAAAATTAAAAAGAAAAATATAAAAATAAAAGAAAATAATAATAAAGATAATAAGTTTAAAGATAATAATATTTTTATATTATCTAAAGCTTTTATTACTTCTTTTAAAAGTCTTTACTATATAAAGAATTTTAGTAAACTTTTTACTTTTCAAAGTTCTTTTTATAATAATATACTCTTTATATTTCTTACTAGAATAATAGATATACTTTAACTACTAAAAGTTATTATCTCTAATAATACTTATAAACAAAATTCTACTTTATATTCTTATTCTAGTTTTATAAATAGATTAAATTTATTTTATTATTTTTTTCGAATATATCTTTTTACTATTTTTTATATTTAAAATACTATTATTTTTATAAATACTTTAATAATTTTATTTAATTGAGATCTTTCTAGTAAATAAACTTTATTTACTTTATAAGAATTTTATTATAATATTAATTACTTTATTTACTCTTTAAGTTCTTTAAATATATCTAGATTATTAGTTACTTCGAATTTATATAAGATATAAATTAAATTAATTATAAAGTTGATAATAAATAAGTTTTCTATAAAGGAAATAGAAGTATTAATAATAACTAAGTTAAAGTAATAGTTAGATTTTAAAAAGATAATTTAAAATAAATTCCTTTAATTTTTATAAACTTAGTTTAAAGATTAGTTTTGAGAATTAAGTTTATTTTAAGTTTAAAATTCTTTTATATTTATAAGATATATAAAAAGTATTCTAAATTACTTTATATATAATTTATAATATTATAATATTATATTCTTAAATTAAAATTCTTATTTATATTCTTTCTTTTTTTTATTATAAATTATTTATCTATTAGTTTATATCTTTCTAGATTTTAAATTTATTAGAGTATATTCTATAAGATTATCTATCTATTAAAGTATATTCTTAATATAATTAATATTTCTTAGTTACTATATTTTAAATTTTTAAAAATAAATTAAAAGGAATAAAGTAAAATAGATTTTCAAATAAAAACCTTATTAGTTTTTCAAAAGATTAATCGATTTAATTTAACTTTTTTATAAGTCTTAAATATAAATTTATTAATAAATACTTATTTTAAAGTTATAAATCAAATAAAAATATTAATAAATAAAAGATTAGTTAAAGATTATTAATTATTAGATTAAATTTTTTAATTTTATCTTTTATATCTTATAGATTCAAATAAATATAAAAGTATTCAAACTATTAATATATAAAGTTCTTAATAAGATTATTAATTAATATATCTTTAATAAAAAGATAAATAATATTAAATAATTTCTTTATATATTCTTATTTTAACTATATATTTTAAATATCGATATATTATAGTTTAATTAAGATTTATTTATTTTCTCTTATTATTAATTTTATTATTTAAATATTATTATAATAAATAGTAATAGGTTTAAAGATAATTAAATTAAGTTCTTTTAATAATCTTTTTATAATTATAGTTTCTTTAGTATTTTATTTCATATTAAGTAATTCGACTTTAGTTATAAATATTATTACTATATTTTATTTTAATACTTTCTAGATAATTAGTCTATTATATAATAATATTATATACTTTTAAGAAAATTACTTTATTTTATTATTATTTATAAAAGATATATTTAAGATAATAAATAATTATAATAAATAATCTATATTATATTTTATAACAAGATATCTTATTCTTTATAGATAATTAATATAATAATCTATTATTTTCAAATAGTCTTTTAATAGATTAATTAGAAAGTAAAAGAGTTATAAAATTATAAAAGTGATATTTATATATAATATAATTATAATATATAGAATCAATCTTACTTTTTTCTAATACTTCTTAATCTTTAATTTTATTATAACTCCTTTATTTTTCTTAAACTCTATAATTGAAAATAGAGTATTTAAAAAGTTATTTTTTATAAGATTAAATTTCTAATTAATCTTTTTAATATAAATATTATAAACTAGTTATAATTTCTTTTAAATATAGTTTCTAATTATTTATATCTTTAGAAACTATTTAGTATTATTTATTTTATATAATTTATATATAAAGTAAATACTATTTATAATTTTTTTAATTTCCTTTTTATAACTTTTATTATAAATCATTTAGATATTATTTATAAAAAATAATATTAATACTTTATAATCTTTATTAACTAGTATATAAGGTTTATTTAAATATAACTTTATTTCTAATTTAGTTAAAGTTTTAATAAAGTTTTTAAACTATATTATTAGAAAGTCTTAAAGATTATAAAAAGTATAATTAATAATTATAATTATATCTTCAACTTTATATTTATCTAGAAGATAATATATAACTAATTCTCTATTTAGATTATATAATATATTAATAAAGATATTAATTATATTATATTACTTTGTTTCAAGATTAAACTTAGTAATTATAATTATAATTATCTAAAAAAAATAAAATATAAATATTATAATATATATTGACTTAATTATACTTTTAATTTAGAGATTATCTTTTATTATAAAGTATAATCTATATCTTATTATAAATCTATTCTAATTAGTTTTATAAGTAAATATTTATTTAAAAGAGATTAGATTTATTATAATTAAACTTCTTAAAACCTCTCTTTATATATTATAAAACTTAAAATTATTTATTTCTTTATTATAATTAACTTTGAATACTAATTTTAATAAATAACTTTTAAAATCTTAATAATATCTAAGTACTTTAGATATTTAGATTTTA
This sequence comes from Clarireedia paspali, assembly GCA_026225955.1. Taxonomy (NCBI): domain Eukaryota; kingdom Fungi; phylum Ascomycota; class Leotiomycetes; order Helotiales; family Rutstroemiaceae; genus Clarireedia; species Clarireedia paspali. The sequence continues at coordinate 4,780 of JANGZZ010000461.1, read as the reverse complement.
TAAATTTTAAATAATTATAATAATTCTATTATAAGTTTCTTAAATTTATTTATAATTATTATTATTATTATATTATAAAGTATTATAAAGTTTCTTTATTTTTTATCTCTATTTATATTTAATTAATTAAATTAGAATATATTATAGAAATTATTAAACTTCTTAATATTTTATTTAAATAATTAAAAGATAATTATATTAATAAAAGTATTAATAATTTTACTATTATATCTAGAATAATATTTTTTCTTTCTTCTTAATATATTAGTTAAATTAAATAATTGAAAGATAAATAAACTTTAGTTAATTTTATTAATTTTATTTACTTTTTTTATTAAGATCTTAATTATAAATCTTAATTTCTTAAATAGTAGTTTAGCTATTAATATATTTAATAATTAATTATTATTCAATTTTTCAAGATAAAACTTAATCTAATTTCTTTTATATAACTAGTTATTATTATATAATATATATATAAAGTTATATAGTTTATCTTCGATTTAGAAAAATATATATTTAGATATTTCTTTATTTAAATTATCTTTATATTCTTTATAAAATATATTAATTATATTAATATATTTGAAGTTTATTTTACTTTTAAACTTAGAAACTTTTTTAATTATTAATAAGTTTAAAAGAATAATAGTATTTAATTTTAAATTCTTTATTCTAATTCTTTCTAAACTTTATTTATTATTAGTAAAGTTTATTATTTCTATATTTTAAATTTGATTTAAGATAATCAAGATTTTATTATCTTTTTAATCTTTAAACTAATTATTAAAGTTTTATATATTTAAACTATCTTTATTATTATCTAGATATAAGTTATTATCCTTTAAATAAATATTATTAAAAGGTATCTATTTATTATTATTAGGTTTCTCTATTCTCAAGATCTACTTATAATAATTCTATTTAATAATATTTTCTAAAACGAACCTTTTAATAAATAAAATAAGTTTAATAATATTATTACTTTTTAATATTAATCTATTTAGATTTTCAATAATATTTATATTAAGAATTTAAACAAAGTTATTTAATAATTCTTTTAAAACTGATTTTTATTTCTTAATTACTTTAGAATAAATAATATTCTTATTAAACTAAATATTTCAAGTAATAATAATTCGATTAAGTTTCGAGATTTATATTTTATAAATTAATATATTAAGTATATAATCTACTAAATACTTAAAATATATTTTTAGATTCACTTTATATTACTTCTTATTTATTTATATTTCTTATTCTTTATTAAGAGAGTAAGTATAATAGTTAAAATAGTAAATATTATTCTAGTTAAAATATAGATTAATAGTAATTAATATTATTAATACTAAATTATATTAACGAAAGTATTATTTAAACTAATTATTAAGAACTTTATTTAAAATTCTAAACTCTTACTATTATAAAGAACTAATATTATATAGATAAATAGTTATTTATATGATTTCAGATTATAAATTTATAAAAAGCTTTATTTAAGTTTATATTTTTATTATTTTAATAATAATCTTTTAACTTATATATTCTATTATACTATTTGATTTATAAATATAAATTAATAATAACTCTATTTTAATTCCTTCTATTTCAATCTATTATTTAAATTTAATATAATTATTAATTCTAATTATTAATATATTATTATCTTATTTAATAATATATATTGATAAGTAATATTATTATTTTATTTATACTTTAAAATTTATAATAATATAAAATACTTTATAATAAGTTTTATTAACTAATAAAATTTTAAAGATCTTATTATTATATAGTTCCTTGATTAATAATAATTAAAAATATCTATTAAATGAAATTAAGAAGTTAAATAGATTTTATATAATTTTATAAAAAGATCTTAATAATTACTAGTCTTTTAAATAACAATTAATTACTTACTTTATATATACTTTTATATAATACTTATAATTAATCTTTAAAATCTTTTTAATCTTTATATTTTTTACTTTATCTATTAAATATTCTAAAGCTTTTTATTCTAGATATCTAATATAATTATACTATATTTATATTATATCTACTTTATTAAATAGTAAGTTATAAGATCGTTTAAATAACTTATTAATCTTATAATAAATAATTAAGTATATTATTATAATTTAACTTATAAGAATATTATTTAATATATTTAAGTAGAAAATAACTTTTTTAAATTAAAAGAAGATTAGATTAAACTTTTATATAAAAGATATAATAATTATACTTTTCTTTAGTATATTATATCTTAAAATATAGTTAAATTTATAAAACTATAAGTTTATTTTTATTAGTTAAGACTTTGAAATAATATTAATATAAAAACTAGAAATAAAAGTTATATTAATTAAAACTAAGTCTTTAGTTTTAGATTCTTTCAATTTAATAAAGATATTTTTAATAATATAAATATTATATTTGATAATTAGAAATAATAAAGTTCTATATTTAATAAAATTATTATTATTAGACTTAGTAAACTTCTTATTATTTAATAAAGAAATATTATTAATTAAATATATAATATTATAATTATTAAAAAGAGTTAAATTAACTAAATAATATTTATTAATAATAATTAAAGTAAAGTATATATTAAGATTATTAATTTATATAAAAGAAAAGTAAATAATTATTATTATTACTTTTCTAAAAAATAAAAATAATAAATTATTTATTACTAATATATTAATTAATAAGATCTTTTTATTCTTTATAACTTTTCTAATATTATTCTATTTAAAGTTTTTAAATCTCTTTTTAACTTTCTTAATATTATTAGTATTAAAGTTTTCTTTAATTAGTTTTCTTTATAATATATTTTTAAATATATTATAATTCTCTAGTTTCTAAAAATATTTATTATTTAAATTTAAAAACTACTTTTTAAAGTAATAAAGATAAAGTTTATTTTAATTAGTTAAACTAACTTTATTAAAAGAGGTTATAATAGTTACTAGTTTTATTATATTATTATTAATAGTTATTATATATATATCTTTTCCTTTTAGTTTATATACTCTATTTATTAATTAAGCTTTAAAGAGATTAATTATTTTATTAAAAGTTATAATTAGTTTTCTTTATTTTTATCTTTAATTAATATATTTTAGTTCTTTATCTACTTAAATTAGTTCGAATTTAACTTTAACTACTTTTAAGAAGATAATAATAATAAATATACTAAGAGTTTTATTTAGATTATAAACTTATACTTTACTAAAAACTTGAATTTACTTTTAATACTAATCTAATAATAATCTTTAATTATAATAAATTTAGTTAAATACTTTATTATATTCTATTTAAATATTAAGAATAACTAATAATTTATTTAATATAAAATATTCTTTAAATAAATAAATATAACTTTGAAAACTAATTTTATTATATTTAATATTATAAAGATTTTAATTAATTAAGAAGTTTTTATTAATTATAAACTTAATCTATTTAAAGACTATTAAGAAAACTTTATAATATTAATTAAACTTAAGCTTTTAAAAATAATAATCTTAGTTTAAAAATAAATATTCTTTTCTAATATTTATAATAGTTAAATAAACTAATAGAGAAGAAAGTAGTAGTAGAAGATTAATAGTAAAAAAGTTAATATTAGTTATTTTAATTATTAGTTAATTATTATTATCTATTCCAATTATTATTATATTATTAATAGTTAATTAAATTACTAATATATTAGATAAATATTAATAAGATTAGACTAACTAATTATATTTAACTATTTATTAAATATAGACTTTATCTTTTATAGATTTAAAAGAGACTACTACTAATAATATTATAATAAATTAGTTAATATCAAGTTTAAAATCTAGTTCTAATTCAACTAATATACTAATCAATTTATTATAGATTTTAAGATTAATTAGATACTAAATATATTAAGTCTAGATTTAGCTTCTTAGTTTTATAAACTATATTAACTATTATTAATAATTATATAATTTAATATTATTAATCTTCTTAGAGTAAAATATTATAATCAAAGAAAGAAATTTAAAGTAAAAGTAATTATATAAAAGATAATTGAAAAGAGTAGTTATTTATAATAGTTAATAAATAGAAAAATTTATAGAAAAATTTATATTAAACTAGACTTATAATTATTAAAGGTACTAATAACTAAGTAAAGTAATAATAAATATAGAAGTAGTAAAGTAAGAATTAACTATCCTTTTTTTAACTAAGAATCTCTTCTTCTTTTATAAAGATTCTTAGTTAAAAAAGAATAATACTAATTATATTAATTGATAATAAAGAATACTATTCTTAACTAATACTTTTTAATTAATCTAGCTTTCAACTAGTTCTCTTATCTATTTAATTAATAAAGTATTATCGATATAATTATAATAATTAATTGAAATATTACTAAATCTTATATAAAGTAATAATTATATTACTAAACCAACTATATTAATCAATTAATACTAATATAATTATTAAGTCAAATAATGTTTTTCGTGATAATAATCTAGTATATAATTATTATTATAATATATTTATTAAAATTATTATAATTATTATAATATAATAATAAGTTTATTTTTTAATAATAAAAAATATATAATTATTTCTTAGATTTTATAATTTTTATAAATATTTTATTTATAATTTTAATATTATAATTAAGCTATTTATTAATTTAATTAAAATTAATACTTTATTCTATTTTAATAAAGTTTATTAATTAACTTTTAATATATTTAAATATATATTAATAAATATATTATTTCTT
>JANGZZ010000460.1:0-14192 GCA_026225955.1 Clarireedia paspali | reverse complement strand
ACTTTAATATTAAAAATTATTAAAATTATTTAAAATCTAATTTAAACTTTCTTTACTAATATTACTATATTAAGTAATTTAAAGTTAAATAACTAGATTATAATTTAGATTAAATTTAAAGTAATTAAATTTAAAACTAAGTTTTTAAATCGATTTATTTTAATATATAATATTATATTATATTATAATACTTTCTTAACTTTAATTACTTATAATACTATTAATAAAGCTTTTAAAGCTAAAGAAGTTAAAAGACTAGTTATTTCAATTATTATTAATATATTTAATAAGAAGAATCTAATATTAATTATAATCTTTTTTTATATAATTAACTTTTTAATTAAGAAGATTAATATTTAGAAAAACCTTTTTAATTTTAAAAGTATTTAAAAGAATAAACTTTAATTTAAAGTAATATTATATAGAATCTTTATAATTAACTTTAATATTTTGAAAAGTATAAAACTAATATTAAAAAAGATTAAGACTTTTAATAACTCTTTAAACTTTAAACTAATTAGAACTTTTTATTAACTTTTTTTTTAAAATTAACTAGATTACTAAAAGAATTAATTTAATAATAATCTCTTTTAAAATTATTAAAGAAGTTAAAAGATATATAAAGAATTATATTTATATTATTAAAATCTTAATTAAAACTAAGAAATTATTAAGTATAATTAAATTAATTTAATATATTTATTATTAGAGATTTAAATATATAATCTAATTTTATTATTACTATATTAAATATAATTTATACTTGAAACTATATTCAACCTTTTAATATACTTATAATATTTATAATATTTATAAGAAACTTTATTTATATTTAGTTTTAAAGTATATTAATTATTTTTAATTTTATATTAATAATTTAAAATTATATAAAGTATATAAAATAATAAAAAGAGTTACTTTTAATTTATAAATAATTAAAATATCTAAATATTATAAATAAATTTTAATAAAAGTTTATTAGAAATTAAATTAGTTCTCAAATTAATTATTAAGTTAAAAATTAATTTATTAATAATCTAAAAACTCTAGATTATAATTAAAAATTAAAACTATTTAAATAGTTAATCTATAATTTATATTAACTTTAATTAATTTCTAATATTATATTAGAACTTTAAACTTTAAACTTTAATATATATTTTAAAAGTTCTTACTACTAATATTATATTAATATTTAATAACTTAGATTTAGACTTATTAATAATATAATTAAATTTAAATATTAATATATTTAAAATAATCAATATTTATAATAAAACTAATTAAACTAAAAGTAATTTAAAGAAAATAATTAAAAGAAGCTTTTTTTTAAAAGATATTATAACTAATTTATTTATTTTAAATAATTTTAATATTTACTATTCTTAATAGAATCTAAAGTTATCTAATATTTAAAAAAAGGTCTAATTAGTTAATTAGATTAAAGATAATAACTTAAAGTTATTTAATAATCTAAAGATTAAAATCTTTTTTTATAAAGTTAATTTTTTAATTTTAAACTTTACTTTTACTATTTTAAAAGTAATAAAGTATATTAATAACTAGTAAATATTAAATAATTTAAACTTAGATTATTTACTAATATTTTTTATAATTAAAAATTTAAATTTAAATTAAAGTTATTTAAATCCTTTTTAATTCTTTAATATTAAGAAGATTAATTAAAATCTATTTAAAATTAGTTTAATTAATTTAACTAATAAAAGTTTAATTCTTAATTAAGAACTTTTTAAATTAATTAGAATTAGATTAACTTTTGAAATATTAATAATTAAGTTTTTAAAAGCTATTAATTTTAAATTAATAAAATTAATTAAATTAATATTAAATATAATAATTTCGAAAATTAAGCTAAAATTATAAATTAAACTCTAATAAACTTTTAAATTTAAAACTCTTTGAAAATTAATATTAAAAGTATAAAGAGAAAATAATTAAAATTAAAGTTATTCTTTAACTTAGAATTAATATTTTTCAATTATTAAATATATTAAGTAGAGTTATTAGAATATCTTTTTAAAAACTAAAGATTCGAAAATTATTTTTAAAGCTTTTAATTATATTAAAAGCTATATTAATTAAATATTATCTTTGATTTTCAATTAATTAACTTTCAAAGAAAAAATAAGTATTTTAAAGTTAACTTTATTTCTTTAATCTCTAATATTAATTAACTTCTTTTAGAATATTTATGAAGTTGATCTCTAATTAAAACTAATAATTAGTAAGTTTAAAAAGACTTATTTAACTAAAATTAAAAGGAAAATCTCTAAGTTAAATAGAATTAACTAGGAAATTATTAATAAAGTTTATTTAATTATTTCTAATTTATTTTATAAAGTTTATAATCTTTTTTTTAATTTTAGTTATTATTTAACTTACTAATAATAAGTAATTAATATAATATTAAAAAAGTTAAAAAAACTTGATTATTTAATTTCAAAAGCTTATAAAATTATTTTATTATTAAACTATTTTAAAAAGGTTAATAAAAAGATATTAATTAAAAGATTAAACTATTTAGTTAAAACTATTAATCTTTTATATAACTTTTAAATTAAAAGTTAATTTAAAAAGTTTATAATTAATATTAAATTATTATTAATAATTAAAATTAAATAAGATTATATAATTAATTTTAAAATATTAGTTTTATTCTTTAATATTAAAAAGACTTTTAATTATATATTTAAAAACTAGTTATTAATAATTTTAAAAAAGTTTAAATTATTATTTAATTTAATTAACTAAGTTAATTACTTTTTAAAAACTTAGTAATTCTAATTAACTTTTAATAATTAAATTAAACTCTTTTAATCTATTAATACTAATATTCTTTAAAATAGTTTAATTAATTTAATTTTATTCTTAATTTATATTTAAGATCTTTTCTTAATTATTAACTATTTAATTTAGTTTTATATAAATAATATTATATTAATAGTTAGTTCGATTAGTTTTAAAAAGAATTATTAAACTTTAAAAAAAGAAGTTAATAAATTATATTCTTTTAGAATAACTAATAATATTAATTTTAACTTTAAGAAAACTAAGTTAATTTATTTCTTTTTTAATAATTTAAAAGTCTATTTAGTTAAATTATTAAATTAATAAATTATATACTTATCTAAGTTAGTAAAGTAATTAGAAATTTAATTTAATAATATCTTTAAATTTAAAAATTATATTAGAATTCAAGTTAATTAAATTAAAATAATATTACTTTGAGTTAGTTAATTAACTAATATTTAAATAAACTTATCCTTCTTTATTATATATTAATTATATATTATTTATATTACTAATATCTTAGATTATAAGTTTTTAATTTAATATAAAGAACAAACTAATTTTAAAATTTAATTTTAATTATTTTAGAATCTAACTTTTTATAAAATTCTAAAGATTTTTAAAACTAACTTAAGTTTAATTATAAATACTAAAACTATATTAGTATCTTTTAATATCTATCTTACTAATATTAATTATTAATATACTTTTTAATTATTTAAACTCTTAAAAAACTATCTAATTTATTAACTTCTTTAAAAAAGTTATTAGAAATTATAAAGTTATTAAAAGTAAAGTTATTAGAAATTATAAAGTTATTAAAAGAGTTATTAGAAGTTAAAATTTAATTCTAATTTTATTTACTTTTTAAAAACTAACTAGAAGTAGAAATCGAAATTAATATCAAAGTTAACTAATAAGTTAATATAAATCAATTAAATTAAATAATTAATATACTTACTAATTAACTTAAATAAACTAGAAAAGTTATAATATTTTAAATTCTTACTTTAAATTACTAGTTTATTTTCAATCTAAATTAACTGTTTTTCGAAAGAGAATAAAGTTAATAATTATAAAGAATTAATATTAATATTAATATTTAATTAATATACCTTTTATATTAATAGATTATAATTATAAAGTAGAATTAGAATAAAGATTAGATTAATACTTTTAAATTTAAATTAAAAGTTAATTTAAATATATAAATAGAATATTAGTTTAAATTAACTAATATATAATAAAGAGTTAAAAAGAGTTATTTAGATAATTGAATTAATTAACTAATTAACTTAGTTAAATTAAGAATATATAGTTTATAATAATAATTAAATAGAGTTATAATATTTAAAATTACTAAATAATAATTTTAACTAAGAATAACTAATAAGAGTATTTAATATTAATAGCTAAATAGTTAATAAAAGTATTAATATTAAATTAATTTAAGTTCTAGAATATTACAAAGTTGAAAAGAATAAATTAATTAATAAATTAGTAAAAGAAATTACTAGTTTAAAACTAGATATTTATATAACTAGCTTTATTTATTTAAATACTTTTATTAAGAGTATTAAAATTTAGAAATAAGAATTAACTTTAAAAAAAGTAATTAAATTAAAATTAACTAAAGATTTAAAAACTAATTATATTTTAATTTATAAATTAATTCTTTAAAGTAAAATCTCAATTCCTTTTAATATTAAATAGATTATTACTAATATATTTTACTAGTTAAAACTTAGTTATAACTATATTAAAACTTATTTATATTAATTAAATCTAGTTAATAATAATAAATATAAATATAATAAAAAGAAGATATTAAAATACTTTCTTTTTAATTACTAACTATTTACTAATACTTATTTAAAGTTAAAAGATAAGTTTAATATATATTACTTTAACTTATTTTTATTATTTAATATAAAATTTAGAATTAAAGTTAATTTAGAATTTATCTAAAAAATAAATATTTATATATAAAGATATTATTTAACTTAATTAACTAACTTTTAATAATTTGGAATTATTTATAAATTATTACTATTAAACTTAATACTAACTTAATACTAAATATTAATATTAATATTTTTTTTTATTTATTTTAACAACTTATATAAATCTAAGACTATAATAAATTGACTAATAGATATACTATTAGTAGCTAGATATATATAAATCTAAATATATATAATATTATATATAATAAAGAGATATTAAAAGTTTAACCCTGATTTTAAAGAAATAATAGTAAAAGAGATTTAAAAACACTTTAAAATACCTTGAATATTAGTGAAAAGAATTAAGTTTAAACTAGTTTAAATATTGAATATTAATGATATTAATACTAATATCTGATATTAGGCTAGTTTGAGACTTAATAATAACAATTTATAAATATTTCTAATTTATTAAAAGTTAGTTAACTAGATTAGATAATATCTTTATATATAAATACTAGTTTCTTTAATAAATTCTAAATTAACTTTGATTCTAAGTTTAGTATCGAGTAATAAAGATAGACTAAGATAATATATATTAAGTTTATTTTTTAGCTTTAGATATATATTAGCAAGTAGTTAGTAGTTAAATAGAAAGTATTCTAATATTTTCTTTTTTTTATATTTATATTTATTATTACTAATTAAGTCTAGTTAATATAAATAAGCTTTAATATAATTATAACTTAATTTTAATTAGTAAAATATATTATTAATAATTTACTTAGTATTAAAAGGGATCGAGATTTTATTTTAAAAAGTTAATTTATAAATTAAAATATAATTAGCTTTAGGTTTTTTAGTTAATTTCGATTTAGTTATTATAATTATTTTTTCTAAAGCTAGTTTCTATTTTTAAGTTTTAATAGTTTTAATCTAAATATCTAAATAAATAAAATTAATTTTATAAATATCTAATTTTAGATTAATAATTTCTTTTATTAATTTATTAATTAATTTATTTCTTTCGATTTTATAATATTCTAGAACTTAAGTTAATTTGATATTAATATTTTTATTAACTATTTAGTTACTAATATCAAATACTCTTATTAGTTATTCTTAGTTAAAATTATTACTAAATAATTTTAATTATAATAATCTAACTTAGTTATTATTATAAACTATATATTCTTAATTAAACTAAGTTAATTAACTAACTAATTCGATTATTTAAGTAACTCTTTTAAACTCTTTATTATATATTAACTAGTTTAAATTAATATTCTACTTATATATTTAAATTAATTCTTAATTTAAATTTAAAAGTACTAATTTAACTTCAATTTCTATTTCTACTTATAATTATAATCTATTAATATAAAAAGTATATTAATTAGATATTAATATTGAAATTAGCCTTTTATAATTATTAACCTTATTCTCTTTTAAAAAGCAGTTAATTTAAATAGAAAATAAACTAGTAGTCTAAAATAGGAATTTAAAAGATTATAGTTTTTCTAAGCTATTTAGATTAATTAATAAGTATATTAATTATTTAATCTAATTAATTTATATTAGCTTAGTAGTTAACTTTAATACTAATTTCGATCTCTACTTCTAACTAACTTTTAGAAGATAAATAAAGTTAAAACTAAGTTCTAGCTTTTAATAACCCTTTTAATAACTTTATAACTCTTAGTAATTCTACTTCTAATAACTTTATAACTTCTAGTAATTTTCTTAAAATAGTTTATAAATTAAATAGTTTTTTAAAAGTTTAAGTAACTAGAAAATATATTAGTAATTAATACTAATAAGATAGATATTAGAGGGTATTAATATAATTTTAGTATTTATAACTAAGTCTAAATTAGTTTTAAAAACTTTTAAGATTTTATAAAAAGCTAGATTCTAAAATAATCAAAGTTAAACTTTAAAATTAACTTATTTCTTATATTAAATCAAAGACTTATAATTTAAAATACTAATAATATAAGTAATATATAACTAATATATAATATAAAAAGATAAATTAATTTAAATATTAACTAACTAGTTAACTTAAAATAATATTATTTTAGTTTAATTAACTTAGATTCTAATATAACTTTTAAATTTAAAAGTATTATTAAACTAAATTTCTAATTATCTTATTAACTTGAAAAAGTATATAACTTGTTAATTTAGTAATTTAACTAAATATACTTTTAAATTATTTAAAAAGAAGTAGATTAACTTAGTTTTCTTAAGATTAAAATTAATACTATTTATTATTCTAAAGAAATATAATTTATTAACTTCTTTTTTCAAAGTTAAATAATTCTTTTTAAAACTAGTTAAGCTAGTTATAAATATAATATTGTTTATATAAAACTAGATTAAATAGTTAATAATTAAAAAGAGATCTTGAATATAAATTAAAAATAAAATTAAACTAATTAAACTACTTTAGAGAATACTAATATTAATAAATTAAAAGAGCTTAATTTAATTATTAAAAGCTAGTCAAAACTACTAAGTTTCTAAAAAGTAGTTAATCTAATTTATTAAACTAAGAAATAATTTAAACTCTTTTAAAATTATTAATAGTTAGTTCTTAGATATATAATTGAAAGTCTTTTTAATATCTAGAAATAAAACTAATATTTTAAATTTAATTATATAATCTTATTCGATTTTAATTATTAATAATAAACTAGTATTAATTATAAATTTTTTAAATCGACTTTCGATTTAAAAACTATATAATAAGTTAATAGTTTTAATTAAATAACTTAATTTCTTTATTAGTATCCTCTTATTAACTTTTCTAAAATAATTAAATAGTAAAATAACTTTATAAGCTTTTAGAATTAAATAATTAAACTTTTTTAGTTTTTTAAATATTATATTAATTACTTATTACTAATAAGTAAAATAGTAGTTAAAATTAAAAAGAAGATTATAAACCTTATAAAATAAATTAGAAATAGCTAAATAAACTTTATTAATAATTTTCTAATTAATTTTATTTAGTTTAAAAGTTTTCTCTTTAATTTTAATTAAATAAACTTTTTCAAGTTTATTAATTATTAGTTCTAATTAAAAGTCGACTTTATAGATATTCTAAAAAGAGTTAATTGATATTAGAAGCTAAAGAAATAAAATTAACTTTAGAATATTTACTTTTCCTTTAAAAGTTAATTAATTGAAAATCGAGAATAGTATTTAGTTTTAGTAGCTTTTAGTATAGTTAAATATTTTAAAAATTATTTTCAGATCTTTAATTTTTAAGAAGATATTCTAATAACTTTATTTAATATATTTAATAATTGAAAAGTATTAGTTTCGAACTAAAGAATAAACTTCTTAATTTTAACTTCTTTAAACTTTTAATATTAATTTCTAAAAGATTTTAAATTTAAAAATCTATTAAAATTTAATTTATAACTTTAACTTAATTTTCGAAATCACTATATTCAATATTAATTTAATTAATTATATTAGCTCGAAGTTAATAACTTCTAAAAACTTAATTATTAATATTTTAAAAGTTAATTTAGTTTTAATTAACTTTAGAGATTATTAATTAAGAATTAGACTTTTATTAGTTAAATTAACTAAATTAATTTTAAATAAATTTTAATTAACCTTTTTAATATTAAAAAGCTAAAAAGAATTTAAATAGCTTTAATTTATATTTAGATTTTTAATTATAAAAAAGATTAGTAAGTAATCTAAATTTAAATTATTTAATATTTACTAATTATTAATATACTTTATTATTTTTAAAGTAATAAAAGTAAAATCTAAAATTAAAGAATTAACTTTATAAAAGAAAGTTTTAATCTTTAAATTATTAAATAACTTTAGATTATTATCTTTAATCTAATTAACTAATTAAGCCTTTTTTTAAATATTAAATAACTCTAAGTTTTATTAAAAGTAGTATATATTAAAGTTATTTAAAATAAATGAATTAATTATAATATCTTTTAAAAAAAAGTTTCTTTTAATTATTTTCTTTAAATCACTTTTTACTTAATTAGTCTTATTATAAATATTAACTATTTTAAATATATTAATATTTAAATCTAACTATATTATTAATAAGTTTAAATCCGAGTTATTAGATATTAGAGTAATATTAATAATAAAAACTTTTGAAATATATATTAAAGTTTAAAATTTAAAGTTCTAATATAATACTAAGAACTAATTAAAATTAATATAAATTATAAATTAACTATTTAACTAGTTTTAGTTCTTAGTTATAATCTAAAGTTTCTAGATTATTAATAAGTCAATTTTTAACTTAATAGCTAATTCGAGAACTAATTTAATCTTTAGTAAATTTTTATTAAAATTTACTTATAATATTTAGATATTCTAACTATTTATAAATTAAAAGTAATTCTTTTTATTACTTTATATACTTTATATAATTTCAAGTTACTAATATATAATTAGAAGTAATTAGTATATTTTAAAACTAAATATAAATAAAGTTTCTTATAAATATTATAAATATTATAAATATATTAGAAGATTAGATATAATTCTAAATATAAACTATATTTAATTTAGTAGTAATAAAACTAGATTATATATCTAAAACCTTAGTATCAAGTATATTAAATTGATTTTATAATATTTAATAGCTTTTTAATTTTAATTAAAATTCTAATAATATAAACTTAGTTCTTTATATATCTCTTGATTTCTTTAATAGTTTTAAAGGAAATTATTATTAAACTAACTTTTTTAATAATCTAATTAATATTAAAAGAGAGTTAATAAGAAATTTTAATTAATTTAAAGTTCAAAAAGTTATTAAAGATCTTAATTTCTTTTAATACTAGTTTTATATCTTTTAAAGTATTAAAGTTAATTATAAAGATTTTATATAATATTACTTTAAATCAAGGTTTATCTTTTTAAATATTTTTAAAATTAAAAAGGTTTTTCTAAATATCAACTTTCTTAATTAAAAAGTTAGTTATATAAAAGAGAGTTATAATTAATATTAAGTTCTTCTTATTAGATATATTAATAATAATTGAAATAACTAGTTTTTTAACCTTTTTAACTTTAAAAACCTTATTAATAATATTATAAATAGTTAAAACTAAGAAGATATTATAATATAATATAATATTATATATTAAAATAAATTAATTTAAAAACTTAATTTTAAACTTAATTACTTTAAATTTAATTATAACTATAATCTAGTTATTTAACTTTAAGTTACTTAATATAATAATATTAATAAAGAAAGTTTAAACTGAATTTTAAATAATTTTCGTGATTTTAAATATCTAAGTTATTAAAAGTATTAAAGTTATTAAGAGATTTATTAGAAGAGTTATTAAAAGAGTTATCAAAGACTGTTTTTATAATTTTAAAGCTTTAGTTTAGTTTTCTACTTTTCAAGTTATATATTCGAGATTATTAAGTTAAGAAGCTAATTAGTTAATAACTTTTTTAACTTTTCTTAATATAATATAATCTCTAAATACTTCAATTAAATCTAGTATTTTACTTTATTATTTTTAAGAAGAAGTTAAAATATTAATCTTAATTAAAAGGTTTAGAGCTTTAAAGATAAATAGTTAAGTAGATTCTAATTTAGTTAATTAATTAGTAATGATTTTCAAATTTTTATTAATTTATTTAACTAAGAAGAGGTTAATATATTTTAAAAGGCGAAGTAGAATACTATTAGAGCTAATTATAATATTTATAATAAGTTTAGCTAAAGGGTTTAAACTTATAATATTGAAAAAGCTAGATAAGTTAATATTTAAATTGAAATAAAGAGTTATAAACAAAGTTAATAATATAATAATATCTATAATATTATTAATAATATTAATAACCAGGGTAATAATCTAATAATAATAATATTAGAAATAGTTAAAAAGAAGATAATTAGAATAATATCTTAATTATTATTATTATTATTAAAGGTTAAAAAAGTAACTATATTAATAAATATTAATATAATACTTTAATAAGTATATTAATATTTAATAAATTCTTCTAGCTTACTAATATTATTTAGAATTACTAATATTATTAATTATTATTAAATTAGTGATTTAAACTTTAATAAAATAAAGTTAATAAACTTAATATCTAGAATCACTAGAATTAATAATAATAATAATATAGTGATAATATAAAGATATATTGAAAAAACGCGATTTCTTATTAAAAATTATTAAATCAAAGTTAAATATAATAAATAACTTTTCTATAAATTAATTAAATTAAACTATTTAATTATATAATTATCTATTATTAAAATATTATTATTATTATTAATTTTATAGATTTTTACTTTATATTTTCGAAATTTTTATTTAAAAACTTTAAAAACTATAAAAATATTAAAAAACTATTAAAATAATAAAAATATTAATAAAAAGAGGTTAGTACTTAGTATAATATACTTCTATAGTCTGAACTAGTTTATTTGCACCTTCCTACTCCTTTTATATTATTATTACTATCGATTCTAACGATTTTAAATACTAAGTTCACTAATTTCGTTTTATTAAACTCAAATTATTAATTTAGTAATAATTAACGATATTAATAATACTAAGTGATATTAGTAAACTAGGAGGGCTTTTAGAGTATTAATATACTTATTAAAATATTATATTAATACTTATTAATATAATTACCTTTTCAATCTTTAATAATAATAATAATAACTAAGATATTATTTTAATCAACTTCTTCTTAATTACTTTTAATATTATAATAGTTATTAAATTATCTCTTCTAGTTATTAATATTATTAATAATACTAATAATATTATAAATATTATTATATTATTAACCTTACTTATAACCCTTCGATTTAACTTTAATATCAATTTATCTAGCTTTTCTAATATTATAAATTTGAATTTTCTAATTAGACTTATTATAAATATTATAACTAGTTTTAATAGTATCTTACTTTATTTACTAAAATATATTAATCTATTCTTAATAGAATAGATTAATAAAAACTTGAGAATTATTATTAACTAATTAATTAATTTAGAATCTATTTAAACTCTTATTTTTAAAGTTCTAGACTTTTTAATTAAAGTTAATATTTTAACTTCTTTCTAAGAATAATAAAGTAAAATACTTGATCTTATCGAAATATTTAGAGATTATATTATATTAGAAAAAGTTAAAAAAGTTACTAACTAACTAGTTTCTCAACTCAATAACCTTGAATATATAATTTAGAAAATAGAAAACTAAGTTAAAGTTTTAAAAATATAAAAGCCTTTAGTAACTTTTTTAGTAACTCTTTTAGTAATTCTAGTACTTTTAGTAACCTTAATATCCAAAATTATTAAAATCATTTAAAATCTAATCTAAACTTCTTTTACTAATATTATTATATTAAATAACTTAAAGTTAAGTAATTAGATTATAATTATAATTAAATTTAAAGTAACTAAATTTAAAATTAAACTTTTAAATTAATTTATTTTAATATATAATATTATATTATATTATAATATCTTCTTAACTTTAATTATTTATAATATTATTAATAAAGTTTTTAAAGTTAAAAAAGTTAAAAAACTAATTATTTCAATTATTACTAATATATTTAATAAGAAGAACTTAATATTAATTATAATCTCTTTTTATATAATTAACTTTTTAATTAAAAAGATTAATATTTAGAAAAACCTTCTTAATTTTAAAAGTATTTAAAAAGATAAACTCTAGTTTAAAATAATATTATATAGAATCCTTATAATTAACTTTAATACTTTGAAAAATATAGAATTAATATTAGAAGAGATTAAAACTTTTAATAACTTTTTAAACTTTAAATTAATTAAAACTTTTTATTAATTATCTTTTAAAGTTAATTAAGTTATTAAAAAAGTTAACTTAGTAATAATCTCTTTTAAAACTATTAAAGAAATCAAAAGATATATAAAGAACTAAGTTTATATTATTAGAATTTTAATTAAAACTAAGAAGTTATTAAATATAATAAAATCAACTTAATATTTAAAATACTAGAGTTTTAAATATATAACTTAGTTTTACTATTACTAAATTAAATATAATTTATATTTAAAACTTTATTTAATCTCTTAATATATTTATAATATCTATAATATTTATAAAAAGTTTTATTTATATTTAACTTTAAAATATATTAATTACTTTCAATCTTATATTAATAACTTGAAATTATATAAGATATATAAAATTACTAAAAAAGTTACTTTTAATTTATAAATAACTAAGATATCTAAATATTATAAATAAATCTTAATAAAAGTTTATTAGAAATTAAATTAACTTTTAAATTAACTATTAAATTAAAAATCGATTTATTAATAATCTAAGAACTTTAGATTATAATTAAAAATTAAAACTAATTAAATAGTTAATTTATAATTTATATTAACTTTAATTAACTTTTAATATTATATTAGAACTTTAAACTTTAAACTTTAATATATATTTTAAAAGTTTTTATTATTAATATTATATTAATATTTAATAACTTAGATTCAAACTTATTAATAATATAACTAAATTTAGAAACTAATATATTTAAAATAATCAATATTTATAATAAGATTAATTAAACTAATAGTAATTTAAAGAAAATAATTAAAAGAAGTTTATTTTTAAAAACTATTATAATTAATTCGTTTATTTTAAATAATTTTAATACTTATTATCTTTAATAGAACCTAGAGTTATTTAATATTTAAAAAAGAGTTTAATTAATTAATTAAATTAAGGATAATAACTTAAAGTTATTTAATAGTTTAAAAATTAAAACCTTCTTTTATAAAGTTAACTTTTTAGTTTTAAATCTTACTTTTACTATTTTAAAGATAATAAAATATATTAATAATTAGTAAATATTAAATAATCTAAGTTTAAATTACTTATTAATCTTTTTTATAATTAAAAATCTAAATTTAAATTAAAGTTATTTAAATCCCTTTTAATATTTTAATATTAAAAAAGTTAATTAGAATTTATTTAAAGTTAATTTAATTAATTTAATTAATAAAAGTTTAATTTTTAATTAAAAACCTTTTAAATTAATTAGAATTAAATTAACTTTTAAAATATTAATAATTAAGTTTTTAGAAGTTATTAACTTTAAGTTAATATAATTAATTAAGTTAATATTAAATATAATAATTTTAAAAATCAAGTTAAAATTATAAGTTAAATCCTAGTAATTTTTTAAATTTAAAACTCTTCGAAAATCAATATTAAAAGTTTAAAGAGAAGATAATTAAAGTTAAAACTATTTTTTAATTTAGAATTAATACTTTTTAATTATTAAATATACTAAATAGAGTTATTAGAATATCTTTTTAAAGATTAAAAATTTAAAAGTTATTTTCAAAGTATTTAATTATATTAAAAACTATTAAAGTTAAATAT
>JANGZZ010000459.1:0-14211 GCA_026225955.1 Clarireedia paspali | reverse complement strand
TTTTATTAATAAAATTCTATTAATAGATTTTTATTAAAAGAATATTATTAGTTTTAATATTTAATATTAATTTTAATATAATAATTATAATTATAATTTTACTCTTTAAATCTAAAATCTTTAAATATTATTATAATCTAAAGTTATAATACTTTCTTTAAAACTAATTATCTTTTAATTATTTTTAATTACTTTTTTATAAATAATAATCTCTTTTTTATAAAGATCTTTAATAATTTATTATTTAATATATTAATATTAAATTTAATAATAAATATTAATATTTTATTTATTTATAATATTTTAAAATAATAATAAAAAGATTTTTAATTAAAAATATATTTTTCTTTAATTATTATCTTTTTATATAATATTAATATTATCTTTATAATTTTCTTCTTTTAATATTTAATATAAATATAAGTTATATCTTTATTAATTTTTAAAAGTAGATCTTTTTTTATAATATAATAAATAAACTTTATTACTTTTAATATATTAAAATATTTAAAATAGTATTTAAATTATAAAGTTTTATTTTTATTAAGAATTAATATAAAATTATATTATATTTATTTATAAAATTTAAAAAAGTTATTTTAAATATAATTTAATTTTTATAAATTTCTAATAATATATTTTATATATCTTTTTTAATTATCTTTAATATTTTATTATTTTTTTATATATTAATAAATTAAAGAAATATTATATATTTAATCTTTATTATAAGTTTAATAATTCTATAAAGAATAAATAATAATATAATCTTAATATCTTTTAATTTATATAATATATATTTCTATTTTAATTTTAGAATATATAAGTTTTTTTTAATAAAGATCTAATTATTAATATAATATATAAAATTATTTATTTATTAGTTTTTTTCTTTTATATAATCTTATTATTATTTTAATTTATATTATATTCTAAATAAAAAAAAAATATAATTCTTTTTATCTTTTTTATTTATTAAAACTATTTTTTAAATTATAAAAACTTTATATTTATTTATAAATAAATTAAATATATTTAAATTAATATAATAAAAAAAAGTTTTATCTTTTAATTTATTATATTTTATATAATAAAGATAATCAATTAGTTTTTATATTAAATTAGATTATAAAGTAATATATAATATATAATAAATAAAATTCTATTATATTAATTATTATATAATTAAATAGAATATATTTTTTAATTAATTAATATTTTTATATTTATTAATTTTATAAAGATATTAATAATATAAATTAAACTTATTATTTAAATATTATTTTAATTTTATATTATTAAACTATTAATTAAATAAAAAAATAATTATATTTTCTTTTATTTTTTAATATTTTATTATTATTAAATTTTATATTTTTAAAATAATCTTTTAATTAAATATAAAGTTAAAATCTATTTTATTATATATATATTTATAAAGCTTTAAATTATTTAATAGTTTAAAAGAATAATTTATTATTTAAAATTATTAATAAATTCTTTTATTTATTTTCAACTTTTTAATAATTAGATAATTTTCTTAAATATAATTAAGTTTATAAATTAATAATTTATAATTTATATATTTAGTATATAAACTAAGATATTTTATTATTAATTATTTATATAAGAAATATATTTTATTAAATATTTATATCTTTTTTAATAATTTTATATTTATTACTAATTTAAATAATTTTCTTTTATTAATTATTATTTTCTAATTTATTAATATATTTTTTAAATATTTATAATTTTTTAATTCTATTAACTTTTTTTTATTTTTTTTTTATTTTCTTTATTTTTTATAATTTTTTTAATTAGTTTATTCTTTATATTATTTATTTCTTTTTTATTTAAATTATTATTATTAATAAAAACTATTTTATATTTTTTTATTTTCTTTTATAATATTTAAAGTTTTCTTAATTTAAAACTTTTATTTTCTTTTTAATTTTTTTTATCTTTATTAAATTTTAGTTTAATAATTAAAATAAAATTTCTTTATTATTTTCTTTTATTATTTCTTTTAAATTATTTTTTTTATTTAATTTTATTATATTTTTTTTAATAATATCTTTTAATATCTTTAATAAGAAATTATAAACTTTAAAATTTATTTTTAATTTTTATATTTCTTTTATTAATAGTTTTAATATTAATTTATTTTTATTATTATCTTTAAATATTTTTTTAAAATTTTTTATATTTATGTTTTTTATATATTTAATTTATTTTATATAACTTTTAAATTAATTAATTATTTTTATATTTATAAATAATACTATTTTCTTTAATATTTTATATTTTATAAACTTTTTAATTATTAAAAAGAAAGTTTTAATTTAATTATTTTCTTTTAATTATTATATAATCTATTTATTATTACTTTATTATTTTAGAATTATTATATATATTTTAAATATTTTATCTCTTTTAATTTTATTACTTTTTAATATTTTAATAAATTTAAATTATTTATTTATAAAATTCTTTTCTAAAATATATATTTTATAAACTTTTTTATTATATATAAAGTTAAATATCTTTTTAATTATATTTAAAACTTTATTATAAAATTTAAAAATATATTTAAAAACTTTTTTTTTATTTTATATCTTTTTATAATTAATATTTATAATAAATATTCTTTTATATTTTATATATTTTTAAAATATCTTTTTATTATAATATTAATATTTTTAATTATTTTTATAATAAAAATTAGTTTTATATTATTCTATTATATAAATATTTTTCTAATTAATATAATAATTTATTTATTTTTTAAATAATTAAAATATAATTAAAAGTAAAAAAGTTTAAAAGATTAAAAGATTAAAATTAAAAAAAAAAGAATTTAATTTATTTTATTATAACTTCTTATTATTTTTTATATTAAATTTATTTTTTTCTAAATAAAAAAAAAGGAAATTATAATTATTTAAACTTTTCTTTATATTTTTTTTTTTAATTTTTTTTCTTTTTTTTTATTATTTTTTTATAATCTAATAAATTTTTTTTCTTTTTTATTTTCTATATAATTTTTTTTTAATTATTTTTTCTTTTTAATTCTTTTTTATTATATATTAACTTTCTATAATAAATTTTATAATTTCTTTATATAATTTTAACTTTATTATTTTTTTAATCTTTCTATTTAATATAAATAATTTTAATATAATAATTTTAGTCTTTATATCTTTTATTATAAAATCTTTTAAATTAGATATTAAAAAATTATTTATATTTATATTATTTTTTCTTATTTTAATTATAATTTCTTTTATTTAAAATACTTTTATTTCTAAAATTTTTATAATATTAATTTTTATATTTAATTTATTTTTCTATTTAATTAATATATTTATATTATTTACTTTTTTATTTTATAAAATTAATTTTCTTAATTAATTTCTTTTTAATAAATATTTTTAATTTAAAGGAAATTATTTTTAATATTAAATATATTTATAATATTTCTTTATATAATTTAGATTTTATAATTATTTCTTTTATTAATATTTTAAATATTAATATTTAATATAATATTTTTTTAAATTATATATTTAATATTCTTTAATTTATTAATTAAATTAATTAGATTATATAAATAAAAGTATATAAATTCAAAGTTATATTTAAATTATATTTTAAAATTTATTTTATTTAAAATTATTTTAATTATTTATTATTTAGTTCTAATTAGAAGATATTGAAAATTAAAAGATAATATTTTTATAAAAATAAAAAAAACTAAAATTTTAATATACTTTTTAATTTTAATAAAATAATTATTAAAATTTACTTTAAATATAAAATTTGAATTAAAATTTTCTTTAATTATAATAAAGTTATATATATTTAAAAATATTATAAATATAAAATATCTTTTTATTTTAATAAAAGTTATTTTTTTTAAATACTTTCTTTTTTCTTAAATCTTTTTTTTTTAAAAATAGAATTTAATTAAAAAGAATTTAAAATAATCTCTTTTAAATTTATTTCTTTATAATATAAATTAAAAGTAAAAGTTAAAATAAAAATTAAATTTAATTTTTTTATTAAAAGATAAAAACTTAATTATATTTTATTAAAAGAAAAGATATTAATTAATAATAATAATAATAATAATAATAATAATAATAATATTATTATTATTTTTATCTTCTTTTTTAAATATATTTATATTAAAGTTAAATCTATTTATTATAGTTTCTTATTAATTATATTTATATCTAAAGTTATTATTATTTTTTTTTTATAAAAACTATTTTTAAAGTAAAGATAATATTTAAAATATATTAATATAATATTAATATATTTTATTAATTAATTTTAAAGAAGTTTAATAAAGTAGTTTTTATTTTTATTAAAAAATCTATTTAATTTATTTTTATTATTTCTTATATTTATAAGAATTAGATTAAATATATTAATTATTATTTTTTTATTTAAAGAAATAATAATTTAGAAGTTATTATTAAAATAAATTTAATTAAAATAAAATAAATAATCTTTTAATAATATATCTTTATTCTCTTTTTTTTTATTTAATTAATATAAAAAGAGATTTTTATAAAAATATAAATATTTATAAAGATTTAAATAACTTCTTTAAAATAAGATTATATTTTTAGATAATTAATAATTTTATATTTAATATAAATCTAGTTTTTTCTTTTTTTTTAAAATAATTAATAAAAAGAATATAATATTATTTTATTTAAATAAAATTTAAAAGAAATTTTAAAGAAAACTTAATTTAAATTTATTTATAAATCTTTAAACTTTTAATATCTAAAATCTAAATTATTCTTATATATAATTTAAATCTTAATAAAATAAAATAAATTTTTTTTTTTTTAATTTATTTATTAAAATAAAATCTTATTATTTAATATTATATTTTTATTTATTTTTATAATTATTTTAAAGTATTATTTAAAATAATTTTAAATAATTATTTTTATAAAATTATTATTTTATATATTTTTTATTTTTTTATTTCTTTAACTTTTTTTTTATATTTTTAATTAGATTATTTTATTTTATTAACTTTTTATTTTATTTTTCTAATTTTATTTTTATAGATTTCTTTATAATATTTAATTCTTTAAATTTTTCTTTATTTACTTTATTTTTCTTTTATATTAATTTAAATAATATTATTATAAAATTTTAAATATTTAACTTTTTTTAAAATATTTTTATTTTATTTTTAATAAATATTTTATTAAATCTAATTTTATTTATTTTCTTTAATATAAATATTCTTTTTTTAAAGATAATTTTATTAATTTAAAAAGATTTTAATTATTTATATTTAAGTTTTAATTTAAAAGATATATTAACTTTTTATAATATATTATATAATAATATAATTTCTTTTTTTTAAATATTTTATAAATAAATTAATTTAGTATTATTAAATTAGTTTTTATTTATAATCTTTATTTTTTATTATTTTATAAAAATCTCTTTTAAATCTTTATTTTTTCATTAGATTTATTTTATTTATAATATTAAAAAGTTTATTTTAAATAAAATCTTATTTTATTTTATAATCTATTAAATAGATATATAATTTTTAATTAATAGTATAGTCTTTAATCTATAATTAAAATAAAATAATAAGTATTTAATTATTAATTTTATTATAACTTTATTTACTAATAATATTATATAAAGATTATTTATTTATTTTCTTTTTCTTTTATTTATTATCTTAATTAAAATTTTAATTATAAACTTATATTCTCTTTTAATTATTTTATTAATAAAAGTATAATAAAGTAAAATTATTATATATATTATATTATATTTTTTAATAAATATTTTAATTTATCTTTTATTTTTAAACTTATTATTTATAATTAACTTTCTAAATATATTATATTTATAAATAATATCTTTTTATATAAATATAATAATTAATATTAAATCTATAATTTTTAAAGTTTATGCTTTTATTTAATTATTTAAATTATATTATATTATAATTAAATATTTCTTTTCTTTATATTTAAATATATAAATTATATTAAAATTAACTTTATTTTATAATATATTTATTTATATAAAATATAATATTTTTTCTTATTAAAAGTTATTTTTAAATTAATATTAATTATATTATTAAATAAAAACTTTTATATTCTTATAATATTTATTTTAAAAATATCTTTTAATAATTTTCTAATATATATTTTCTTAACTTTTATATTCTATATTATTATATAATATTTAAAAGATAATAATTTTCTTATTTTCTATATTAATAATTTTTCTCTTTAATAATCTTTTATTTATTTATTAAAAAAGTATTTTATTATAAACTTTATAATCTAATATCTTAGTTTTAAATATTCGAAAGTTAGATTTAAAAATTTAAAATAATCTTTATAATATTATTAAGAATTTAATTATAAGTTTTAAATCTAAATTTTATTCTTTTTTTAAAAAGAAGAAATTAATAGATATTATTTCAATTTTATAATAAAGAATTAATTAATAGATATTTATATAAATATTAATAAAATTATTAATTTTCTTTTTTTAAACTTTTAATTATAACTTTTTATTTATTATTAAATATTTAAATAAACTATTTATAATAATATATTTATTATTTAGAATATATTTAATATTAAAATTAAATAGTTAAATCTAAATTATTTATTTAATAATAAAAGTATTAAATAAATTAATTATTATTAAATTAAACTATATAATTAAAACTATTATATTAGTTTTTAATAAAAAATATATTTTATATAAATAACTTTTAATTTTTTTAAATACTTTTAAAATCTTTTTATATTTTTTTTTATAATATTATAATTTTATTTAACTTATATTTATTATTTACTATTATATTATATTAAATATTTTTTTTTATTTTAATTTAATTATATAAAAACTATATTTTATTTAAATAAATTTATATTTATTATTAGAATTATTAATTTAATATCTTTAGAAATATCTAATTTAATTAAAGTAAATATTATAATTAATATTAATTTAAATTTCTTTATTATTAGATTATAATTAAAAGTTTATATAAATTTAATATTTTTTTAATAATTAATATAATAATATAATTTTAATAATAAAGAATTTAATCTAGATATAATAATATATATAAACTTTAATAAATATTTAAATTTTTATTTAAAATCTATAAAATATTTAGTTTAATATCTTTAAAATCTTCTTATTATTTAAAAATTAGTTTTTAATATAATAAATATAATTAATAAATTTAATTTTATTTACTTTAAACTAAAACTTAGAATTTATTATTATATTAGTTTTTTTAATATTAATTAATATTAGATTTAAATCATAAAGATATTCTAATATAAATTTTTAGATTTTTAAAATAATCTTTTAATTATTATATTTTATTTAAAGTTTTAAAATAGATATATTATTAATAAAAATCTTATATTATTTAAAGATATAATCTTTTAATATAATTTTCTTTATTTTTATAAACTAAATAATAAAGTTTATAATATTTTAAATTAATATAATATATTAAATTAATTTTTTAAAAATTATAAAAATTATAATATTTTAGTTATTTAAATATAAAGAGATTTAATTATAATTAAAAAAGAAGTTAATTAATAAAATAATTTAATATTTAATAAACTTTTTAAAGATTTTATTAATATTAAATAAAAGATTTATATTTGTAATTATAATAATATTATATTTTATAATAATATTTATAAGTTTATACTTTTTATTCTTTTTCTTAATTATAAATTATTAATTTTAATATAGTTTATAATAATATTCTAATATTTTTATTTTAAAGTATTTATTAATTATTTTATTAATTTTAATAATTAGATAATAAAATATTATAAATTTTAAACTTTATTATATTTTATATAAAATTATATAAATCTTTTATAATAATATTATACTTTTATTTATCTTTTTATATTTTAAGAAATTAAATATAATTCTTTTTTTTTTTAAATTAAAGTTCTAATAATATCTTTTTCTTTTAAAATAAGAAATTATTTTTAAAGATTATTCTTTTTATTTATTTAGATATTAATTTATTTTTTTTCTTTATATTTAAAAATTTAAAAATTAATTATTAATTTTATTTATTTTTAAATTTAATCTTTTTTTTTTATATTTTTTTTTAATTTTCTTTAATTTCTAATTTAAATTTTCTTTTAATATTAATTTATTAAAAATCCTTTTTTTTATTAATATTATTTTATTAATCTTTCTTTTATATATTTTAAAAATACTAATATTTAAAAAGAAATATTTTATTTAAAATATTATAATTAAATTAATTTTTTTAAAAAAGATAATATTTTTATTAAACTTTTATATATTTATATAAAAGACTTTTAATATATTTATATTAATTTTAATTAGAATTAACTTATTTATTAAAATAAATTTCTTCTTTTTTTTATTTTATTTTTTTTAATATCTTTAATATTAAATAAATATATTATTTTTAATTTAACTTTTAGTTTTTTTATAAAGTATTTTTCTTTAATTATAAATCTATTATATTTATAATCTAAATAGTAATTTACTTTATTTATTTATTATTTATTATAATTATATATTAAGATTTATTATAATAAGAAAAAGTAAATAAACTAATAATAATAAAAAGTTAATTTAAAATAATATTATTTTATAAATTATTTATAATAAAGAAGTTAATTATTATTTTTATATTTCTAATTCTAATAATTATATTTTTATATAAATTATTAAACTTTTTTCTTTTTTTATTATATTTTATTATATTAAATTAAGATTTAAATTTTATATTAAATTTAATAAACTTAATTATTTTATTTAAAATTAAATTTATTTTAACTTTAATATTAATTAAAATAAGAACTTTTAAATTATTAATAATTATTTTAGTTTTTAGATTAATAATAATAAATAAAGTTTTAATTTCTTTAAAAAATATAAAGTTTATAAAAATTACTTTTTAGTTTATAATAAACTTTATATTAAAAAGTATAATTATAATTATATTTTTAAATAATAATTTTTATAATATATTTAAATATTTTAAGATTTTCTTATTTATAATTTTCTTTAATTTATTATTAAAGATTTTATTTATTAACTTTATTAAATTAATAATATATTTAATAATATTAATATACTTTTTAATTTTATAAATAATTTTTAATTTTATCTTTTTTAAAATATTAATTTATTTTTTATTAATTTCTATTTTTTTAATATTTATTTTATTATTAATCTTCTTTATTTCTTTTATTAATAATTTTATTTATTTATTTATATAAAGAATTTTTAAAGTAATTATCTTCTTTTTCTTTTAGATTCTTTTTTTAAAAATATATTAAAAGTTCTTTTATTTTTTCTTTTTTAATATCTTTTTATTTTTATAAAGAATTATAATTTAAATATTTATTTCTTTTTTAATCTTTTTATTATTAAACTTTTTTATTCTTATTATTTTTATTAATATCTTTTTAATTAAAATAAGTTTTATAAAATAAACTAATATTAATTACTTTATTATTTAAATAATTATATTAACTTTAGTTTATTATATAATAATTATTTTCTAATATTTATAAATTATATTTCTTTTTTTTACTTTTTTAAAAATTTAAATTATTTTTTTATTTTTATTCTTTTTATTATATAATATTCTTTTTTTTAAAATCTTATATATTAAATTATATTTATAATTAATAATAAAGTTAAAGTAATTTCTTTAAAAATATCTTTTCTTTTAATAATAAAAATAGATTAAAAATTAAAAATAATAAAGTTTTTTTATATAAATATCTATTTTAATAATTTATATTTAAAAAGAGAAAAATAAATCTATTTTATTTATAATATTAATTAAATATACTTTTCTATTTATTTTAATAATTAAATTAAATCTAATTTAAAGTTAATTTAATAGAATATTTATAATTATTTAAATTAATATTATTAGAAATTTAAAAGTTTTTATTAGATTTTTAATTATTTTATTAAAGATTTCTTATATATAGAAAATAATAATAAATATATTAAATTATTTTTCTTTAAATACTTATATAATATTTTTAAATTAATTTATTATTTAGTTTAATATTTTATAATTTTAAATATCTAAATTAAATTCTTAGATAATTTTATTATTTTTAAAAATCTTAATAATAAATTTAATTATTTTATTATATATTATAATCTTTGATTTTTTAATATTAATTCTAAGTTTATAAATTATTTTATTTTAAATTTTTTAAAATAAATTATTAAGAAATTAAATATTTTTAATATAGTTTTTAAATTAATTTTTTTTAATTAAAATATTTAATATAATTATAAATTATTTAATATATACTTATATTTTTAATTTTAATTTCTATTTCTTATTTTTAAATATTTTTAAAAAAATATATAAGTTTATTTATTAAATTAAATTATACTTTTTATATTTTATAATTAATATAATTTATAATTTAGTTTAGTTTTTATTTATTTATTTAAATAAGATTTTAATATATTATTTTATTATTAAATTATAATAATATAATAGATATTTAATTTTAACTTTATTATTTTATTTAATATCTTTTATTTAATTTTTAAATCTTTTTAAAAACTTTATTATATTATAGTCTTTAAAATATAAAGTTTTAAGATTTTAAAAAAAAATATTAAAAGAATTATTTTAATAATTATAATTTAGATTAATTATTATATAAAGTTTATTCTAATTTTTAAACTTTTAATAATATTTAAAATAATAATTTTATTTAAATTTTTATTATTTAATATAAATTTTAATAAAGATATTAAAATAATAACTAAGAGTTTATAATTAATTTATATTATAAAAAATAATATTAAAATTAAAGCTTTTATTATAATTATTTTTATTTTTATTAAAAAAGAGTTTTCTTTTATAATATTTTTATTTAAATTTCTATTTATAATATATTTTTCCTTTATTAATTCTTTTATTATCTTATTTAACTTCTTTTTTATTTATTATTATTTTATATTTATTATCTTAATAATTATATTATTTATTTAATTTTAAAGTTTAATTTAAAATAAAATCTTATTTATATTTATAAGATCTTTTTATTATATAATCTTAATATTTTTATTTTAAATTATAAATTTTCTTTTTATTTAATTATTCTTTTTTTAATTAATTATTTAAATCTTTTCTCGAATATTTAAATATTGAACTTTTAATAAATAATATATTTAATATTAATAAAACTAATTTTTTATTTTAACTTATATTTTTAAATATATAAAATAAAGTATATTATTTTTAATTATATATTCTTTATATAAATTATTAATATAAAGAAGTATAAATATATTATTAAATATATAATAAATAATATTATAATATAACTATTTAAAAATAAATTTTAAATTAAAAAGAAAAAAATAATTATTTTAATAAATTAGATTATAATTAAATATATAAAAACTATTTAAGTTAAAAGAATAATAATTTAATTCTAATAATAAAATATTATAGATTTAATCTTATTATAATATATATTTAAAGAAATTTAAAAATATTAAAATATATTTATTAAATAATTAAGAAAGTTTAAAAATATATAATTTAAATTATAAATATATTATATTATTTTATTAACTTTAATATTAATAATTATATTTAATTAAATAAAAGATATTTATTTATTTAATAATTTTTTAAGAAACTTGATTTTCTAATAAATAAATATTTTAAAATCTTTATAAAAATTAATTATTCTTTTAAATTTAAATATTATAATCTAGATTATATAAATATTTAAAGACTTTAAATTTAAAAAGTAGAATCTATAATTATAACTATTAATTAGATATTAATATTAATAATATTTTTTTAATAAAAATCTATTTTATAAAATAATATTATTAAATATTTTTAATAGAACTTTAAATAAAGAAAAGTATATTTAATAAAATAAATATAATTAATTATCTAGATTAATTAAAAGAAAAACTATATATTTAATAATTATATAATATAATTATCTTAATTATTTTAATTAAATTAATTAATTAAAATAATTAGAATAAATAAAATAATAAAGAATAAAGATTTATATAAATAAATAGTTTTTTTATAATATATAGAATTTTATATTTAATTTAATTAATTAAATTAAATTATTATTTATATTTATTATTATAATTATAATCGATTTATATTATAATTATTATTAATAATAAACTTTATAATATTATTATATAATTTTATTATTACTTAATAATTAAAATTTTAATTATTTTTATATAATTTAAAAGATAAATATTTATAATACTTTAAATATTATTATTATTTTTATATATTAAATTAATATCTTTATTATATTTAAATTAAATAATTAAACTAATATTTAAATAATTATTATTTTAAAAGATTAATAAAATATTAAAAGTAATATTAAAATAAATAAACTATATAAGATTATAATTTTAAAAACTTTTAAAATAGCTTTATTAAATGAATATAAAGATAATTATAATAAACTTAAAATATTTTTATTTTAAATTAAAATTTATATTATCTTTAATTAAAATAAATTTAATTAAAGAATTATAATAAATAACTAAGTTACTTTATATTTTAAAGAGAAAATAATTAAATAAATTTAATTATATTTATAAGATTTTTTTAATAAAAAAGACTAATTAATAAATTATATATAATCTATTAAAATTATCTTTAGTTTTTTTAAAAGATTTAAAATAGAAATTTACTAAGTATTTAATATTATTAATAAGAAAAAAGTTATAAAAGAAAAATTTTATAAATTAATATAAACTAGATTAATTATAAAATATATTATAGAATTTAGATATTATATAAATATTATAAAATAAAAAAAAGAGATAATTATAAATTATTATTATAAAGAATTTAAACTAAATATTAAATTTAAATTAAAAAAATCTATTAAATATAATAATTTAAATTCTTTTATTAAAGAATTAATTTAAATAGATAATATATTATATAAATATTAATAAAATAAATAAATTAAATAATTTTAAGAAAATAAAGAATATTATAAATTTAATTAATTAAAGAAATATTATAATAATTATAATAACTTTATATAATTAAATATTATAAGTTTTAAAAATAATTTTTTTTAAGAAAAAAAGAATTGTTATAATTATAATAATATATTATAAAAATTTAATAAAAAATAAAATTATATTATTCTTAAAATTAATAATTAAAAAGTTAAAAAAATTGAAAAGCTTTAAAAGTTTATATATATATAGTAATTATATAAATTATATATTTAAAATATATATATATTAAATATATTTAAAAGTTTATTTAATTACTAAAAGTAATATCTTAAGAATTAAATAATAAAATTAATATAATATATATAAAGATTATTAATATAATAAACTTAATATATATAGATTATTATATTCTTTTCTCTTTTAAAAAAGTTTATTTTTAAATATTCTAAATCTACTAATTATAATTAATAAAAATAGTTAATAAATATAAGAATATTAATTAAATATAATAAAATCAAATAAATATAATAAATAAATTAAAATTATTATATATTTTTTTATAATTATAAATTTAATTATTTAAAGAATTATTATTTTTATATTAAAATTATAAGATAATTACTTTTAAAATATTTATAATTATCTTCTTTTATTTAATATAATTATAATTATTTTAAAAGAAATATTAAAAGATTAAATAAAGAAAAGTTTTTTAAATAGAATATATTAAATAAATATAATATTATTTTAAAATTAGATATTTTATATTATATTAAGTTAATATTATAATTAAGTTATTATATATAATATTCTAAAGATTAATATTATTTATAATAAATAAAAATCTTCTTTACTTTTTATTTCTTTTTATTAATAATATTAATAAGTAATAAAAAGTTATTTATTTATTTAGAAAGTAGATTATTTAAAGTTTTTTTTAATTTATTAATAAAGAATATAAAATATATTTTTATTATTTTAAATAATTTAAATTTAAAGAACTAATTAATCTTTATTAGAATTTTAAAATATTTATTTATTAAAAAATTAAGCTTCTTAGAAGATTATTAAATAAATAAATATTTTATATTTAATTAAATATAATTATTAATATTAAAATCAATAAAATAATATAATATATTTATAATT